>VZRX01001273.1:177909-209888 GCA_013398075.1 Notiomystis cincta
GATTGCTTCTTACCCCCCCCCCTTTTTTTTTTTTCTCCTTTCCCCCCTGTGTATTACCATTGCTGTTCCTATATTTTTAAGCAGTGGTACATTTCAGTTTGGAACGCCGTGTGCTGCCTTATGCCGCTGAGGAGCCTGCTCCGCTTAAGTGATTGTCACTCAAATTAGTCCCATTGTTTTGTGATATAAGTCGCCTTCTATACTGCCTGGATTAGTGAGTTCAATGGCAGTGACAAACATGGATTGTTTGTTGTTAGAGAGGGGATTCTCACATGGGAAAACACATGTACATCCAGTCGGGACACATGCATTTCTCACCAGAGGGAGAGGGGGAGAGTTTTAGCAAACTGGTATTTATTGCTTGTTCTTGCATGCATGTTGTGTGCGTTGGGTATCACAGCTTGACAACAGGAAATAAAGTATTGAGGAAGTGTTTGGGCACGTAAAGATGTGGCTCTCAAAGGATTAACAGAGCTCCTCTGCAGTTAAAAGAATGAACTGATTATTTATAGCTCTGAATTTTGTAACACTGAAATTAGGGTTAAGCCTGAAAATAACAGGTACAAAAGGGAAGATCCAAATCTATGCAGCCTGAGTTGGCAACGTTTAAAGGGAACTAAAGCCAACGGAAGCTCTGTGAGGCACTTGAAAAAATCATTTTGTTCCCACAGAAGTGCAAAAGCATCAGGGGAGAAAATTAATTCAATACTTGTATTGCATGATACAATATCAAATATTTAGGAAGAAGGTTAAGAAACATTATATAAGGAAGACTTCCCAATTAAACATATTTAACAAAACCGATAATCTTATGATGGCATATTACAGTAATTTTCTTAAATATTTTCAGGCTAAAAAAAGATTGTTTGCACTGTGCTAACTTTAATATTTGTTATGGTGTAAAGTGTAATTCTTTCTCTGAAGTAAGTGAATTTCATAATGTGTATCAATCCACTCTACTTGGAAAAAGGGAAAAAAAACCTAACAAAAACCTGGTCAATTTCTTCTCACTGTTATTAGTAACTTTATTCCAGAACAAAATTATGAATTCAGAAAAGCTGCCAGAAATTAGTTTTCTGTAGGTAAGCAAAGCTGAAAGAGTCGTCTCTGCAAATCTGTACTGCCTTCAGTTTTTCAAGATTCCTGTTGAAAAATTAAGTCAAAAAATAACACAGTTTTTGCTATCAAGACAAGGGGGATCTTAGTTTAATAGTAAAAGGGGCCTCAGAAACTTTTTCATTAAATGTTCCGTTATCCTTCTCACAGAAAATGGAATTTCACGAGCCTAATCTGACCAAAACCTAGGTGAACAGTCCAAATAAATTTCTCTCTCTACTTCAATACATTTTTCTGATTTTTCTTTTTCCAAAAACTTCCTGTATTCTCTTCTTATAAATACTTTCAAAAAGCCCTATCTGTTTTAATCTAGCATATTTTCATACACTAGAAAACAAATTTTAAATAAGTTTTCAGTGTTCATTTGGATAAAAACAGATATAAAATCAGTAAAATAAAAATCAAATCACTATATACTCTGTTTCTTTGGATTTTCAAAACTAAGAGAAACCATTGGAATTTAATTTTTTTTCCCTCTTGATTGCGAATCTATTGCAGAATTCTTTTTTTTCCTTCCTAGGTAAATAAGAAATTTGATCATTTATAGACATGAGGATAAGGCAAGGCATGAAAATAAGAATGGAGTTCTCAAGTCTGTCTGTTTGAATCAACAGGACTGCTGTGGTATGAATTAGGGCTTTTGCATGCACATGTTACCTGTGACAGTTCCATGGGATGTTCTGTGCATTAGCATACATAGCCATAGTCTCAGTTGGATCAAGAGCCTCTTTCTTTATTGGTTTTGTGGGAGAAATGCTGCTTTCAAATGCATGGTTTTTATCATATCCCAGAATTTTGTCTGTAGTTATTTTTTTTCCTGGAAGTTAGAATTGATCCCCATGTGCATAATTTCATTTGTAATTTTTCCTCAGAAGCTGCCATAAAGTACATTCAAATCTTATTTATTAAAAGCAGTTGCCTCATGATAAAACTATTTTTTGACAAGGCGACACAGGCTTTTCTCTAGGAACTGCTCATGTTAATGACATTGATTTCAGAGAATAAAATAATTCAGAATGAATCATGAAGCTATTAATGATGTACTAGATGAAAACATACCAAAATAGACTTTTTTTTTGTTTTCAAACTTGCAACTTCTATTCTAAGTTTTCTTTTGCTTTGCATCGAGCTTGTGAGCAGAAAGCATTAGGGGGACTTTTCATCTTGATTAAAGATTGACGTGCATAACTCTTCGTGCACCGCAATGAAAATGTGGCCCTTAGAGCAATGGCACTCGACCTTTAACAATCGAAGAGCCATTTAAAATCACTAGAGGCACACAAGTCAAAAACACAAAACCGCGTGTGACCATTTTATTAAAAATTATGAATGAATGCATTCATCAAAAACAGTTAAGCAAATCCTGAAGGCACTCTGCAATTTGTGTCTTAGGGCAAAGTAATTGATTGTGTAGGTTGTATGTTTTTACAAGGAGGAAAAAAGAAACTTTACATACGTAAATGGAAGGAAATGGTGAAAGATATCATCCAACAAGTTTGCAGAATAGCTGAAAAGAAACAGAACTGAGCCAGCATGTCATACGATTTCTCACTCAGACCCATGATAAAAGCTCTATATAGGCCTCTGAAGAATGAATTCCATAGGTCGAGTACCACTGCCATTAAATACTGTAGGTGCTGAGGCTGTTTTTATGTCTTTACTGTTCCTTTTGAAGTTATTCAGTGTGTGAATATCAAGTAACATTTTTAATGCTGTGATGATAGATTCTGTTTTTTACAGTATATTTTGCAACCAGGACAGCCTTGCCTTTGCTGAATGCAGATTTGGCTGTAGGGAAAGGCAAAGCTCCCTTCTTTGATTATATTCAGTTATCTAACCTGAAAATCTCAGCTGCATATTCTGCATTGGTTCCATACGGTAAATTCCTGTTTGATTTCCAGAGAAAATCTGTGCAAAGGCTGAGTCAAGGATTGCAATAGCAGTCCACAGAGGGAAGGAAATTCTTCCTATATGTGCTGCTGCTGCAGGCTGCTACACCAGGTTGTCAGTTCTGAAGCACAGAGCCAAATTCAGCCTTGTGCTACCTTTTTTCAGACCTTTTTGAACTCAATGATGCTATGGAGGGTAAGAAATTTGGTTTTTACTTCCTAGGAAGCTGTTTAATGTGAGATATATGGCAAAAACGTACCAGCTATGAAATGTAAATGCTGAAAAATGGCATGGCTCTGTTTAACTCCTTGTTACTTTACAATCCTATGGACAAAAATTGGAGCTGACATTTCTCTTTGATCTGGTTTACCCATCTCGCTCTGCTGCTATCAGCGGTGTGTGACAGCAGCAGACATTAGCTAGGAAAGAGGGAATAGGGAAGAAAGAAATGTAATCCTCCCCATGGCCTTCATGGGAGAATAGTGAATTAGAGCCAGACGTCACACTTTTAGGTGGACTTAAAAAAACAATGCCCTTCTCCCAGCAACTTTATGTTCATGCCAGGATATTGGGGAACACAGTCAAAGGGACTCCTTTATTTGAAAAATTAATAAATCAAGGCAAAAAGACAGAAGACAAAATTAAGAGCTGAGTACACCTGAACCGGTGCTGAAAACTTGATGTTTTGTTTCATTCAGCTTAGATTATGTAATAGAAATCAGGATGTGCATCTTGTTCATGACAATATCTTCCTTTTGAGTTTTGCCATATTTTTGGTCTCTGTAGCACAGAAGGGGAACCTTTGTCAGAGGAATGGAGCAGTTTGCATCTAGTAGACACTCTTCCTTTCAGCTTCAAGAGGAGGTAGCTGAAATGGCTTATGGTAAGTATTGAAAAAATTGTGAGTAACTGGGAGAGGGTTGGATAGGTAGCACATAATATAAGGACATGCAACAGGACATCTTCACCATTTCAGTACAATATTTTCAAGGCACCCAAAGAAGTTATCAGAAAGCAGATTTAAACCACCTACACAAAAAAGAATGCTACATACTATTTAACCAGAGAATATAAAAAACCCTAAATGCACTCAAGAAACACAAGTCTATACACGTTATAAACCGAACTTTCTTAACTTCTGCCAAGCGCCTATTACTGCCCTTAGTTGGAGAAAATATTTATTGCCAACTGGCTGATCAATATAGTGGTTCTGGTGCTCCTTTAGTGATTTCAGCATTTTCAGTATGGGTTGCTCAAAATTGCTTCAATTTCTAAGACTCAAATCCATTATGCTTTCCTGTGAGGGTCTACTTGTGTTAATAGTTCAAGAAAAGGAAATACAAGCCACTATTTTATATTTCTGTTGTATATTTAATTTAAAAAATGTTTATGTTAGCATAGCCATGCTGCTACTCTGCTGATCATATCACAGCTTAGGGATGGTTTCTAATGCAGAACATTGTATTCCAAGTACTGTAATTTGTTTATCTAATTCCAGTCTATTTTTTCTGCTATTCCTCATTTTCATTTTCCTTACATTTAAGAACATTCCAAACTATCAGAAGAACTAAAATAATACTTGCCATTTTAAATTACAAATACTTTTGTCTGTTTTGCCATAATTTCTAGGATATTATGCAGTCTGGTTTAATAGAGTCAAGCCCTATAATTGGTTGGTTGGTGAATCAAGAAGGAAAATAAGACAGCAAACTGCTTGCCCTTACAAGGGTTGTAGCTGTTTCTTCCAGTGATCTTTGCAATCAAGGGCATGGAGAAGATCAAAGTACTGAGTACCATTCTTGCCTCACTCCTTTACTGGTAAAATTAGCCTTCAGGAATCCCAGGTCCCTGAGGACATTGCGGAGAGTCTGGAGAAAGAAAACCTTACCCTTTGTGAAGGATCAGCTTAAGTACACTAAATAAACTGGGCATAAACAAACCTTTGGGACCCAATAGGATACGTCCACAAATGCTGAGGGAGCTGTCTGATGTCATCATGAGGCTGCTTTTGATTATCTTTGAAAGGCTGTAGGCCTTTGGGGAGTTCTCTGACAAATGAAAGAAAGCAAATGTCATCCTTATCTTCAGGAACAGCAAGAAGGAGATTCTAGAGAACTACAGACCAGTCAGCCTTGCTGATTGTCTGCAATGTGATGCAGAAATAATTCTGGAACATATTTCTGGATGTCAGAAGGACAAGATGTGATTGGGAGTAGTCAGCCTGGCTTCAAGAAGGGGAAATCATGCTTGATGAACACAATAACCTTCTGTAATCAGGTGACTGGCTTGGCAGACAGCAGTGGCTGTGAAGCTTTCAGTGTTGCCATCTCTGACTTCTTCATTGACAATGTGATACAGAGTAGTGAGATAAAAGGACAGTGGGTAAAAGGTGGATGGGTAGGGGCCACATGCATGAAGGCCAGCTGGAGTCTTTGATCCAGAAGTTTCTAATAAGGCCAGAACTGTTCAACTTAGTCACTCATAACCAGGGTGATGGGATGGATCATTGGCAGATTTACACATGAGAAGTGATTGATACACCAGGTGGCTGCACTGCCATTAAGTGGGATCTTGAGAGGTTGCTGAAGTGAGCCAGTGGGAATCTCCAGACATGAATGAAAGAAAATAAATGCCAGTCGCTACCCCTGGGGAGGAATGAAACTCCAGGCATCCCCATGAACAGGATGGGGTCTGACTGACTGGAAAGCAGCATTGCAGAAAAGGCTGCAGGACTCCTAGTGGCCACTGAGTGGAATGTGAGCCGCAAATTCACCCTTGTGGCAGCCAGCAGTAGCTGCCCTGTGTTAGAGCTTCAGCAGCAGGTTAAGGGGGTGATTCTTCTCCTCAGCCATGCTGAGAGTACATCTGGAGTTTTGTGTCCAAGTCCAGGATGCCCAGTGAAAGAGAGACTTGGACATGCAAGAGCAAGGCCAATGAAGAGATTGTAGCCTCTGACATATGACAGGCTACGAGATATGGGATCACTTAGGCTGGAGAAGGGAAGGTTCAGGGGCAAATCATACTAATGTGTGATAGAAAGGAGCAAAGAAAATGGAGTCAGACCCTTCTTAGTGGTATCTAGTAAAAGCTGATAGGTGATAGGCACAAACTGAGACACAGAAAATTCTACTTAAATGTAATAAGAAAAAAAAGTCGCTGTAATGGTGGTTGTTCACTTGACCAGCCTGCCCAGAGAGGTTCTGGAAGTCCCCGTCCTTGGATATACTGAAAAATGAAGCTGGTCACTATCCTGTTTTACCTGACCCAGCTTTGAGAAGTGGTGTTGAACAAGATGATCTCTAGAAGTTCTCTCAAATCCTAAAGGTTCTGTGATTCTATGAGAATAGGCAGCTATACCCACTTGAGAAGTAGCTTCAGTGAAGTTCTGAGTGGAAAAACAAGGAGTGTCATATGGGCCACTCAGAAGAGTATTGCACATGGAAGTGATGACTAGGGGCTGCAACAGGACTTCTGCAGTAACAGAGGTTTTGCTTGGTGCTGTGCCATACTACATGGACATATGGTCATATTTTGGCAGTGCTCCTCTCTGGTGTGTGTGTAACATAGATGTAACTTACACAGATTTCAAAAGTCCAAAAATGTCAGGGGGAGATTGTTGCTGAGTGAACTGTATCTAGAAAAGATTCCAAGTCTAGCCTCAAGACTTTGATCTGGAAGTACATACGGAACTGCAGCTGAAAAAATCTGGTGAGGCTTAATGGAGAATTTGCCCGTGCTGGGTCTAGGTAATGAAGTCTGGATGCATAAGTGAAAAAGATACATCCATGGTGGCTGGGAGGCAGTGACAAACAGAATCACATGTCAAGGAGCACAGTGCATAGCTGTAGTATGGGGACTTGCATCCTGAGAAGCAACTGATCCAGACGATGGAGTGTTTGAATGGCAAAACTGAGGCAAAACCCCAAGAATATGCTCCTCGAATATATTAACAGGGAAGTAGTGAACAAATACATAGGTATATCTTTGCAATCAGTTCTAATATCCACATCTTAAAGGGTGCCCAGAATTGGAGAGAAGACCCACAGCAATTATTTGAGGCCCAGGAGGAGACATTTTACTACAAGAACATTAAAGATAATTCTGCTTATTGTATTAAGAATGTCAGAGGTGGTTTGATCTCACTGTAAAAGTAATGTCAGGAGAGATAGTGTAGGATACTAAAGGCTCTTTAATCTAGTAGTGAGAGGCATAATTAGAACCAATGGCTGGAGGCTGAGGCAAGGCAGAGTCATCTGAGAAATCAAGTGCACAATTTCACAGTAGGTCTGAGAAGCCCTTGAAAAAGATTATTGGAGTAAAGTGGTGGCTTTTCCTTCTCATGATGTCTTCAGCTCAGGACTAGATGTCTTTCTGGAAGATGTTTCTCCAAGCTATCATGCCACCTACAGAAAACAAGATGAAAGGCAGGCTTGTCATTAGTCAGGAGGTCAGTTTTGCCTGATAATGAATGCCCTGTTGGGGAATGATGTCCTCTATCCCATTACTGACTGTGTGAAATTCTTTAAGATTAATTGGATAGTACAGCAGAATAAATTCTTTTGGCTTTAAAATCTATGGTTTACATTAGAGGAGTGAAAGAACTCTTCACTGGGTATTTCTAACCTTAACTGTCCTGCCTTGCTCTGCCCAAACAGCCTTAAGGCAACATTACAGCCACCAGCTCTATGGCCTGATCTGGTTGTCTTCAAACAGCAAGGGTTGTGTGTGTTAAATGCGTTCTAAATATTGTATAAACTGAGTTTAGAAATGCAGAACTCAAGGAGCAGTTTCAAGGCACTTCGGAATAGTGTATAACGCTTACATAAAGATGATAGAACTATTATGCTCTCTCTAAAAATGAATCCATTTTAATGCAAGGCGTCAACAGGTTAATATTTTATAGCAGAAATGCTGGCAGAGAATCCCTGCATTCTTCTCTGCTTACATTTTCATGAGCTCAGTAAACTGAAACAATAATCTTAATAATAATAAAAAACAAGACTAAATTACAAGTTGCAGAGGCTATTGTCAATTTTACAAATCCAACAATAGCCTGCAGGGTTCCAGGTTTGTTTCTAGCTGCTCAGGAAGCTTGTGTGATTTGCTCACACATTTTTTCTTATACCCCAGAGCTGTGCATCTGCTGGAGTCAGGGATCTAATATTCTCTTTGAACTTCCTTAGCATCCTAGTGCATGCTGTGATCTATAATTAGTGCATGCACACACAGAGACACACACACACCAGCTGCATTAACTCCTAAGAGGCAGAAGCTTTGCTGTGTCCATCACCTGGTTGAGGTGCTGCACAAGGATACAACTGTTGCTGTAACCTTGAGGGTGAAAGTCTCCTCCTATGACTTGTATCCTTAGGGGGATACAAAAATAGAAAACACAACTTCTTGGTTTTTAGCTGTGATACTACAATGCAGTTTTCCAGATGTGAAATACCTAGGATCAAGGAGGCAGTTGTAAATTGCACAGAAACCTACGCTGTTTCAGGTTCAAGTATTGATAAAAGATGTGATTGCTAATGCCCCTGGAAAACCAAGAAAGATGCTTTGTTTGTCTGTAGGGCATCATGACTAGGACATGGCAATATTATCTCTTCTGGAAAGAGATCTTTAGAACCAGAAGATAGATGGGGGGGGAGGGGGATTGTTTGGTTGTTGTTGAAAACTTAACCAACCAAAAAACGACCAAACAACCAACCCAAAAATAAAGAAAACAAAACACACACACCTCCAACCAATTAATCATGAAACCACTTAGAATAAGTGGGATAAAATGCAGGGAAGTCTGGTAAGTTGTGCCATTTGTGGCCATTCTTTCTAGAGACATTTAAATGAGCCCTACCCACCTATCTGAAACAACTGAATAAAAGTCATCTAATTCCATGGCAGTCTCCATTTGCATAGGAAACTGAAGTCTCAAAAAGCTGCCAGGTGCTCCACTGTGAGCATTTAATAGGTTTCTTGGGGAAGAGCAACACTTGTTGAGTAATTGTTTGCAATTAGGAGTGCTCTCGTTTCTGCTAATGATGGTGATTCATACAAACCTGCATTTGTTTTGCAGTAATGAGCAAGACATTAAACACCTCATATCCTTAAGATTGCCAGTTTCAATGGCAATAAGTAAAATAAAGATAAATAATAATGGGAGGAGGGGAGCAGATGTATGGAGGGGCACTGATCAAAGATTCATCATGGAGTGTAAGCAGAAATGTGGAGGGATCATGCCTGTATGGATTTTTAGATTTAAACATTTTAGTTACATGCACCTAATGAATCATGTCCAGTCCCATTTAGCAGCACAGCTATGGACCTGTATGCCAGTTTTGTTGGGGATAGCCCGACAGCTATGTTTGAAGCTGTTTTTGAGAGACTGAAGAAGAATCTCTGTTGCACACCTTTGAGACATTAAACTGTAGTAATAAGAGAGCCAAGACCCCAGGTTAGCAGAAGGCTACATTCCCCAAAAGGAATTCACTGGTAAAACTGCATTAGTGTGTGAAAAGTCTAAAATAATTGCAGGGTAAGGTATTTATGTTCCTGACACTGGTTTTATTATTTCAACATGCTACTGAAGTGTCCCAGGCTGTGAGTAAAGTACAATATATATTTTTGTGAAAATTACAATAGTTTGCACCAATTTGCTATTCTGTCAACTCTTGGAAGGCCTTGGAAAGTCAAAGGCTTGGAAACTTCCTGATGCAGAAAGCATGCACTATTACTTACCAGATTTTTAGATAATCATTCAAGCTGAGTTTGCTGCTGGTTTTACCTTTTCTTCTCTGGCACAATTAGTAGGGCTTTGTATATGTATAAATATAAACAAAAGGAGAAACAGAAAATAGTTCCAAAAGTTCAAGCCTCTCTGGTCAGCAGATGGCCCAAAATTTAGTGAGACTTATGTTAGAGTGTGGGGTGTATAGGCAGCATGTGTGTTTGGTTTTCCAGGTGAACAAAAGTGATTGCATTAAGCACTCAGTAACCATATATTGTTCCAAGAGGTAAGTATCACAGAATTACACTTTGATTTAAAACCATGACTGATTGCCCAGGTGTCACAGCAAGATCAGAGGATACCAACGGATTTCTGGAACATACGTGAAGTCCTACACTTACTTCCCTGCTCCATCCCACCTCCAAGGGTCCAGATTCTATCTGACTGTCCTGCACGCCAAGCTCTTCTAAGGTCTGGCAGAGAGGACCTGAGAGTGATGTATTGGTTGGGTTTCCTCTCAGCTGAGATGTAATCTAACTCCTGTTAAATTAAGCACATCGTTAGGGTGTGGCGAAATGCAGTCAGTATGTTCTATAATCACAGGATTCTCAACCTTGCTTACCAGCTGCAACTTTTACATAATTAATATATTAAGCTAGTCTCATTGTATTTGTCCATGTTAAGGTTCTGTCTTCTGCAACTAGCTTCAGCTAATATTTAGAACAAAAATATGGCCGTTCATTGCAATTATTTATTTAGAACAAAGAAACCAAGATATGAATACACAAACAAATAAAACTACCAGAAAGTTGGTGGGCTGTTTGTTTGTTTTGAGGGGTGTGATGTTGATTTGTGGGTTTGGTGGTTGGTTGTTTTATCGTTTGTTTTTTTTTTTTTTTTTTTAATTATCTTCAATCAGAAAGCTACCTAACAACAAAGAAAGAAATACAGATTTTGTCTTTTGCTGTTCAAGCTAAATGCAGGAGTACAGGAAGCTCTAAACTCACTGCCTGAAGATTATTTCTATTCCGCTGCTCCACAGCAATTCCAACTGTTTCAGGTGAGTTTTGAGGAACACTTGCAGCATGCATATGTAGACCTACCTACCACATCAACTTCCGCTTTCTTCTGAAATATGAATTAATAGTACTGATTTGGGTGCTTGCAGATTCTGGAATGAACATAAACCATTAAATAATCCCTCCAACCTCTACTCTGAAACAAGGCAAATAAATACATTGCAATTTCTCTCTCTCTCTCACATGCAAGTTGTTTCAGTTTCCTTAGAAAAGCAAATGTGAAGCTATTTTCAATCAGTAAGTGTATGTGTGTTAGCCCTGCACATATATCTCTATTGATGTTTATTCTACAGTCCTTTAGAAATGCACAGTGTGGATATATTTAGGTTTTAACTCCTTACACAGAGCATATCATAGAGCCTAAACTAGATCAGTCAAAGGGACCAAAGGAGTTTCCAGCTTCATTTGATTCAGAGAACCAACTGAAAATTTCCTTTACAAGTACAGTACACTGGGCCTTCAGCTATAGTGAACCACTGGAAAGCGATAGTTTATCATTCACAGCAGTGAAAAAAGAGGTCATACAAGGATCACCTCTCCAATGACATAAACATGAGACTTTTCTCACAAGCTGTCAAACTTCAATTGTTGGTGAGATCTGTTGTGTCAGTGTTTCATAATAATTGCTTCTAAGTCTTGTTAAGGGTCTAAAACAAATTACCTGAGTGACATGCTTTTGGCACCAGTGAGGGAGCAGCGAGGGGAATACATATTGCATAACAGACTTGCCTATCAAGATTTTCTTTTAGTTTATTGCAGCAATTTTACTATTACTTTCCATTATTTGAAACACAATAATAGAAGTTGCAAGTTGTCTCATGTTCACAAGGAAACATTTGTTCCCCAGATAATAGTCTAGCTGGCCAACATAAGCTCATTCATAACAGCAGACTTCTTTTTAAGAAGGAATGTTTTAACACAAACTGAAAAAAGTTAATCCCTTCAGTTATGAAGGTTATTCTTTAGATTTAAAAAATATATTAACTGTCTTTGCACTGTAAGTCAGTTATTATTTCTTTTCCAACATATACAATAAATGGATAGCACATTATATATTTAATGAAAATAAAAAACACACTCATCCAAGCCTACAGGAACACACCTGTTTGCAAAAGCATATAAAATTAAATACAGTTTTATGTTTTATATGTATTTCCTTGTTAATAGCTGCAAAGAAAAGTAAAATGTACTTCGAACATGCAAAATGCTGATTATGTTTTATTATGTACAATGAAATTTATATGCGAGTGTGGAAAGGGATTCTAGGCTTGGGGTTTTTGTTGGTTTGGTTTTATTTTGCATTGACCAAACATGGAAATAAAAACTCCATTGAAAGAAGAATGGGTCAGCCCATCTCCTTTTTACTCTCATAAGCATATTTCATAAAGAAGGTCAGATAGGTGAGCACTGTACTTTGCCAAACTTAGAATGTCAGCAATGAGTCAATTTAAGTGTAAAATAACCCAGGGGCAGACAAGAGGGACAAATACTTGATTACTTACTTTTGACTGCCACTTCTTTAGGCGTTTATTTAAAAAACAACCAGCCAAAACCCTTCTCTGCTTGCAGGGCCCTGGTCTATTTTTCAGGCACAAACTGCTTTTTGGATTTGATAAACAGAACACATCAACTAACAATTTAAACTCCAAAGCCATAGTAATAGGTATGCGGCTTTTTCCCAGAGGCTTGAAGTTAAAATGCTACAAGCGCTGCAGAATGGCAGCTAAACACATGTCCCTTGGGCTCCACAAGGCTTCATTCTGCACAATGATGGAAATGTGAAAAACAAGTTGAATGCAGATTTGACCATTTCCACCAAGCTGCAAAAGCCTAGAGGATTTTGTCGTTTATGTCAGGGGATCAGACTTCCATTGCTCAGTTTAAAGCCAAAAGTTACTGTGCTAAACTTCACTTTTTTACTTTCTCCAGGGTGAAAGAAATAGAACTCTTAATTAGGCGCTTGCTGACATGTTGTTCTTAAAATGGGCATATTATATTGCATAACAAAATTACCTCGCTTGTTTTTTTGCTTTTTTTTTTTTTCTCATAGTTTTTCATTGCTCGATTGTTCTGCTCTTCATTCGAGTTGCATTGTTGGTGACTGATCCTTTAAGCACGACCCCAATACATGGATTTGATGCAGTCTCCCTCTCAGTTGTTCTTATATTGCAGTGTCCTTTGCTGTTACTTTTTCTTTCCAGTTTCTGTGGACCGACAACATCCTGGCCCTGTGCCTCCACCCCGGCACAGCCAGGGACTGGGATGTGGTGGAGATGCTCTCTGACCTGCACTCTTCTGAGTATGCTGAGCTCACTGAGCAGTTTTTGAATGCTGCTGCTTAGGAAGATGGGGTCTTGCAGAGAAGCAGTAGTTTCCATGCAATAGGAATTATTTTTCACTAATAGATATAATTTTAGGGATTTGTGTCATCATATACTTGATGATTATCAAAGGTGTAATTACCTTAGAATTGCATTTGCTGGGTGCTGGTAATGGTACAGGACTAAGGACTGCTGCCTTGGCTGAGACTTGCACTTGCAGCTTGCTTCTGCCTTTGTAGCTTACTGTAAACAGCATAAAAGCTGTAGTGTGTAGGGACTGATTAGTATTCTGAAATAGTTTAAGAGCCCTCTGATGGGCCTCCTTCACATGTATTGTGTAAGTCAAGAGTACCAGTGCCAGAGGAGACGTAAATTAAGCCATGTATGTTTGTGTGTAGTTGGCAACTGCAGCTATATGGGACTTTATCTGGTAATATATTTGTAATATATTGACTCAGCAACAAAAATGCAACAATAGCCTTTTCCAGTAAGCAAAGAACCCAATTTGAATATGTGTTTGCCCTGAACTGGAACAAATGTAGACCACAGTGTGGTCTTCATTCCAATGAGGGTTCTGAGCATTATTGCAAAATAATGTTAATAATGCTAAAAATTGACATCATTATGGTGGATATATGTATGTGGATTTTTACAGCTCCTCCCATAGTCCTTGGCATCAGACCACCATTCTGCAGAAACAAAGTCATTCCACTTCATTTCTAAAATAAGACAAGCCTTCACCTCTTGCTGAGAAAATACTGTCCTACAAAAATATGCACCATTTATCACATATGACTTGCCAACCCAAACCAAGCACTTTTCTTAACAGCCCACAAGCTGACAGAGAAAAATATTGTTCTGTCATATTCTGTTGTCCACATATATACTAGAAACAACCGTATTTCAGACCCATTGTTCAGCTATGATCTGGACAGCCCAAACTACTCTTCCCACCCTCCAAATATATAGTGGCTGTAAAACCATGCAATTGCTCCCTGATTTACCTCCTGATTGAGACCAAATACCACTATATGACACAATTATGGTACATGAGCAGTTTCATATCTAATTACTGTATTTGTGTGGAAAATTAGGCTCTCAGTCTAGGAAATTTCACTCTAAGTTGTTCAATAGCTGGGTTTGAAGAGTATGTATTATTACTATTATTTATTATTATTATCATTGCTATTATTATTATTATTATTATTATTATTACTATTATTATTATTATTACTACTCCTTCAGCTGAGATAGGTCGAAACTGTGGAGTCAAAGAATGTCTTGAATTTTACTTCAGACTTTCTTAAGTTCTTATAACTAATTAAAATATAAAAGATATTTTATCCATGTATTGACATATCGTTGAGGATACAGATGAAAGTCTTTGCAGATTTTTAGTAACTAATCTCTGTAAGTCTGTTAAAATATAAAGAGTAAAATATTTTATCATAAACTTTTATGATAGGAGGTAGTCTTTAAATTCTGAATTTATTTTTCCTGTTTAGTAGAAGACACATGTTCTGTGAAAAGTCCATTTGGGCCTTTTTATAAAGATGATACGCTAGTGAAGGCCAGTGAATTTACCTAGCCTCAGGCTGGACAGGAAGAATGGCCATTGCCTTTCTCATCCTTATTCTTCTGAGTAAATGCATCTGTGTTGTTCATAGCCTTCATCCCAATCTTCCAGCAAGGAGCCATGATGGAGAGTAGCTATTTGTCACAAAATTCTTATGGTGTCATAGTATTGTCCTGTCAGTTATTGCCCAGCATTGTGTCTGGCTCAAAAGATAAGTGATCCATCTCCTGATTGGGAGAATTTGGGGCTGGTTCTTACTCCAGAGCAAGCAAGCTGACTGCTCTAGTGGGCTGATCACATATTTGTGGCACCTCTATTGGTGTATTTCCTTCTGGATCTTAGACCTGCAATTAGTGTGTTTTTGCCCTCTGTTTGTGAGGGACAGCCCTTCCTACAATAATCTGAAGGAATGCTCAGATAGGCTGCTGAATATCAATTAAGTCCTATTGACTTTAGTGACACAGGATATGGCCGTCACCTCCTGTGATTTATTCCGTGCTGTGAGCTAAAATATCTTTTGCAGAATGACGATCAGTGCACTTTTCTGACAGCTAATTATGAGACTCTCACAATTTGGAAGTACTAAACAAGATTTCTGTTATAAACAGCATCATAAATCTAGAATAATTCAAGTTTTATTGTAATGCATTGCATGGACCTTTATATCATCTCCTGGGGTTCCCCTTGCATCTCTCCTTCCATCCACACTGGTGGAGTATTACTGTCTGGATCTAGGCCTACCATGAAATTCTTTTCCTGCTCTCATAAATGCCAATAAAATCCTAGGAAACAAAGAAATTAATTGAGTCTGTAACTTTGTCAAACCAAATGAATTCAGGTGGTTCTCTGATATGTAAAAATGATCAAACATTATTTGGAATAATATGTTTTGGGGTTTTTTAATTAAGGAGTACAAATTCATAAAATATGCCAGTGTCAGAGCTTTTGTATTGCTTGCTTTAATCCACTATGAAATCATGTGAGCAATTAGTATTAATCATGTTTTTCTAAAATAAAAATCAGCATTTTTGAAATTATTTTTAACTGTAGTTTTATCTCACGGTGTGACCAGGGAAAGCCAGCGTGGTGTTTGTACAAGCACAGAGATCGGTGATGATGTACTATGGGGTTTACCAGATGAGCCAATCAGACCTTTAGTAAACTTAAGAGCTAAATGAAGTCAGACACTGCAACTACAAGGCAATTTCCTTTCCTGAATTGGGATCAATATTTACTAGCTTTCTACAATGTTGCCTATGCTTGCTTGATCAGCATCTGCTTCTGAAGACCATTGATTGTGCAGAAGGCTTTTTCAAAGGCAGATAATGCTCTTTTCAAATACACTTTGTATTGATCAGCAAAAAGAAAGTTTTTTGATGGTACAGAGTGCAAAAGCCATTTATAAAGATTAAGGACAGTGATATGTCGCTGTGGGTCACAGTGAGGTTGAATTAATATGGGCTAATGCATGTTCTACTTTTGAAGACAATAGACAAAGTACTTGAGGATTTAAGTAATAGTATGCCTCCACTTGCAAAATACCTGCTATGCTGTCTCCAGGGAATTAAGCCTTTCTCCTTCAAAAATGAGGTGGTTGTACCTACTCCCCAGTCTCTTCCCACCTGACTATACATATTCTATGTCCTATGACAAATGAATATATTAACTTGATAGACTGTGGAAGTCGATAAAAGTAAAAATTTATTTCATTTTAGTTGTTTTAAAACAATATGAAATAAAGAGGGATGAATGCAGCCAGAATTTTAATGACAAAATAAATAGCCTAGGGTAAGACCTTGGCCTTCACAAAAAACCCCACATGATTAATCCAGAACTAATTTCAGAGACTTTCATAAGCCTTCCATTTGAATCTTCTCCTTGTAATTTCATGTTTGAAGAACATGGTGCATCTGAATTTTGTGCTAGGAATCTGAGAGTGTGTTCTGAAAGTCCGTCTATCATTCTGAAAGAAAAAAAAGATGAGGGGATATTCACAAAGTTTTTGGTGTAAGAACCAGTGCTCAGAGATTTAATGAAGGAGGTGGGGTCTCTTCAAGCATGTTGTAAACCAGTTATAAAATAAGCAAAATGGAAAGAGCGTGTGTGGTCTGCTGGTGTCTACATCTCTCCAACAATAGCAGGTGCAGCATATCTATGAAATAAGCATTTGGTTTCCTAGCTGGAGTTCTCTGCAAATGCCAAGGTTGATCACTGGAATATGGTACATACCTCCCATTAAAGTTAACAGCAGTGGCATATATATTCAAGGACAAAACTCTACTCTGAGTCTTTCAGCAACATCAGTAAGATAATATGTTTTACTGACAGGAAATGCGTGTCTCCTTAGTCTCTTGCCAAAGCTCTCTTTACACCCATCAATCCTCTTTGCAAAAAACCACAAAAATGAAAGGAGGAGTCCACAAAGGGACTTTCTATTGTCTTAACTAAAGGAAATTGATAACAATCAAACAGTTCACTTGCCAGATCACTAAAGCTCACTCTATCATAATTTCTGAGTTTTCTGAGTATGCATATTATGGGGTTCTTGACTCCTTTAAGAGGCACTTTCTCCTGTGTTCATCATGCATTAAAACAGTCTTTTCCCCAACAGATGAAACTTGCTGGTGACATGTTTGAAGATGGAAAGTACAGTATGAGCTTGTACTAAATTTCCTAGGCATTCTTGATAGTCCTCATAGAGCAACACCTCAATATACATTTAAAATAAAGAAAATACAAGCTGGAGAGTTGTTAAAAGTGTGAATTTAGTTATAAGTGTCCAAGGAAATTGATTCTGATCCCATATGCATAGTCATACTAGCACAGAAGCAGCCTGGGAAGGCTGAAGTCTATCTAGAGTGAGTAAGTTTATCTGTGAACAGAGCTTGACTGAAATAGAGAAGAGGTTACTATTGTTTTACTTTCTCAGCTTCTCATACAGAAATCAGGACTTTTCCAAATTTGACCCTGAGGCATCCTTTGACACTTTACTTTTGTTGTCTTAGAGTAATTGAGCTGTTTTCATAAACTTTTCTTGATATTCATCCACTTCAGGTCACTGGAGGATGTCAGCAGCTCCAAGTTTTTATCATTCTTGTAGCATTATTATACAACTAATTTAACACATAGGATCCTGTCAGAGTGAAATGTAAACTCAGTTAATCTGAGAGTTTATCCTTTATGTTTTTTTCCTGCTGTCCAGCTGGGAAGCGCTGAAGTTTTATCTGTTTTCAGATATGGTTTTTACTCCTGTTTCACAAGGGTGGTGTGTCCTTACCAGATCACAGTTTACAGCCTCACCCCTTTCTCCAGATGTCAGCTGATACTTCAATTCTAAGTATTTTTTCCTAAGGCATAGCATATTTGGTTAAATTAATTATTACATGTCTTTATGCATATGTCATCCTATTCGGAATAGAACTTTTGCTGCTTCTCACCCTTTAGAATATCTAGTGTTGCTTAAATAATTTTGAATTTATGTGTGAAAAATTTCTGAAGTACACATACATTATGCATTTAAAAGTCTGTAGTGTTCACATTTAACACCTTAGTGCCTTTCAAAGAGGTCACTATTTGTGAGACAAAATACATCTACTGGTATCAATATTTGTCATATTAGTTTTCCCATGAAGGTTCTCTCTATTTTGCAGATATCATAAATGACAATATTAAGCTTTCTAACAAATTTTTAAACAATTGTATATCTCATGTCAGTGAAAAAAGTATCAGCTGTCACCATGATTAATGAGCAAACTCCAGTGGAAGAAATAACACGAATACTCTGCACACAGAGGTATTGCAATACAGACATTTTATTACCTATGTTTACAAATGAACCAAATAACTGCACACCCACATAACATGTGTTTATGGTTGATCTAATTGAAGAAAATATGCCGAGAATCGCAGTTTTCACAAAACCAATAGATTTTTTTGGAATATGTCATGCTAAACTCAATGGCACTTAACACTAAACATCTCAGTGAAAAAAACCAACTAAACAAATTCCCAAATTCACAAAGAAACCATATTTGTCATCTTGAGTGAGAAAAATAATGGATTTTTTTAAAGCTATAGAAAGACATCTGAAGACTGAGATGGTTTTATTTTTTTTATATGGCATTAATCTTCTATTGAGGGATATGGCAAAATAACATAAATTTCATGTTTAACTGTTGTTGAACAAAAACTGTTTTTACACTTCAGAACAATATTTTTTGGTCTGGTGTAAAAAGAATAAGCATTGTTTGTTAATTTAATGGGGCAAAATCCAAAAGTGTTGTGTTTTGATTTACAAATTAAGTGAAAAATAAATAATTTTGAATATATACATCTTAGCCCAACCTATGGTTATATTTTTCTTAAGACCTGAATATGTACTAATCAAGACTTACAAAAGTCCATGTTCCACAAACAGGTCCCGGGACAATGTTTCTTGGAACGGTGCATGCACCTGCTTGAAGCAGAAGCAGGCTGCAGCCACAAATCATGAGAAATGGAAAACTGCTGGAAAGGCCAGTCCTTCTACATCACTGCCCTCCTCCTCCCAAACTAAGCTGATTCCATTTTGTATGGAGTTTGGGCACAGTTTGTACAACTGAAGCTCCTGCTCTAATATCAACAGCTGGTCACCATGACTGATGTTGCCAGGCAATTAAAATTTGCTGAGTTTATGAAGGTAGAAAATGTTCACTTGCTTGGGGCCCAATCCACATTTCTGGTGCATGATTACTTGAACCTGCCATACTTCCTGGCAGCTGCCCTACTGGGTGGTGTTAGTGCCTGCCTGGATGCTGGCCTGACTGCATCTGAGTATCTGAGCAGCCAGTCTGCATAAGAACATTCACAAACCAGATAAAAACTGAATAACACTGGAGCTTTTTAGATTGCAATACGATCCTTGCAGTACACAAGATTGAAAATCCTGCCATGTGAAGCTGGTATGTCTCAGACACTGCAAAGCCCATGACCCTGGAAGGATTAGATTCAATCTGATGGTTTTGTTATAGGCTTGACTTTTGAAGGTCAGAAGTTTAGTCTGGGAAATTTTCTTGCAGGAACCTGGCCAAGATGCAAACTTGGCACTTGGCTTGCACTAAAAATGTCTCTGTCCATGCCATAAACATCACTGCATGCTGGAGATGAGGCCAGCTGGGCCTTTTTTGCTGAATTTTTCAAGGACAGCCTTGGTGGAGTAGCATTACTGGAACAGTGTGCCTCAGGTTGCTTAGTACATTTCTGACCTTCCACAGACACAACTGAAAAAAATATGGAGCACTTACCCTAGCCTCTTCTGTGCTCAAGGACCCTGCACCTTTGTTTGGGGCACACCTGGACTCTGAGAAAGGAGATGGATATGAGCGTGGGTCCTGGCAGTGGACATTCTAGTGAAGGCGGGATATGGCAGGTTCAAGTGGCTTGAGTGCATGCTTCCCATGGATCCCTTCTGATATTTTCCTGTCCTTTCTATATCTGCTGGAAGGCATGACTGACTCTTTTATGTGGGAGTAGCCCAAGGAGGCTGTAAAGGCCCTTTGAGTGTGAGGCAGTGTGCCTATACCAGGCTGGTCACGCCCAAAGAGCCCTTCATGTGAAAGTGTGAGAACAGTTCCTCTTAGGCCATTTTCATAGGGGGCAGCTTTACAGTGTCTTTGGTGTGTGGACATAGCCACAGAAAACCTGTTACACTTGTCATTTGTGTGTCCCTGCCCTTCCCTGAATTTATTTCTAACTATTTTGTGTCATTCAGTCACTAGTGGTCCTACCTTTTCTGGTGGCTCCATTCTTTCCATGTGCTCTGCCCATGCTTAGTAGCCTCCAGTTCACCCCAAGAAAAGCAATCATGGATTGACATTTGCTGCAATCATGCTATTCAGTTTGTGAATTTTATTCCTTCCTGTCATTTTCATACATCTTGTTTAATTTAATTGTAAGCTGTTTAAAACAGGGGCAGCTTCCCTGTGTTCATACAATGCCTCACTCAATGTGTCTGTGACCTCGATAATTACTCAGGTGCAATTATAATAAAGAGTTATTATCAGCCACAATAATTATTCTAGGACCAGGAAAAATACAATCATATCCTTAGCACATTCCTCCCCACTACAGAGTTGTGTACTCTGCACTATGTATTGCAGCAATGTTTCTAAAGGTTTTTGAATGCTTACAATTAACTCTTCAGAAATTCTTCTCATGTGCAAAATAGGAACTGAAAAATCTTTAAATTTTACCTTACCTTGTGATTGTTGTCATTATTATGATTATTTCAGAAATCTTTTGAGGATGCTTGCATTTTTCACCTGAGACATTTTTCTGAAAGTATAGGGGTTTGAAAGGTTCAGAAGGTGCTAGAATAGCAGGAAAAAGTCCTGAGTGGTGTGGGCAGAGTGCTGGTGAATAAAGTTAAATGATACATTTAACACAGGCAAGTGCTTTCTGTCCTGTATCTTAACATGACAGTACATACACAGCCCCCAGGTATGTGAGACAGGTAAGGACTATGAAATCTGCAACATATTTTCCCCAAATTCAGAATTTTTGAGCAATAATGTTGGCAAAGAACCAATCTAGTTTATTTACCATCTGGGTACTCTTCCTAGAGGTATTACCCTTCTTAAAAGTAGCTAATGCAGGGAGATAATTTTCAAGTGCCATAGAATATTTTTGGACTTAGCAATTTTTAGCAAAAAATTCCCTCAGGCTAAGATTCAATGTACAGACTGTATTTGTCCATAATTTCTTTTCATCTATGTTCTTCCCTAGGTTTGTTTACTTGAAAAGCAGATCTTGTTCATAAGTGCTCCATAACTAGTGGTAGCAGCTGAGTCAATGCTCAGAAGACACTCTGTCTTCTCATTACACATGCTACCACATTCCTCTCCTTAGAAAGCCCCAAATCTCATCCTACTGTATTTGCTTTTTTTACCCTTCATTGGAATACTAAATTAAAGTGCTATCCACCTCACCATTCCTACAAACCAAAGCCAGTTCCAAAATGCATTAAGGATATCAGGTGCAGATTTATGAAGATGACTTATGCCTTAGAATATAAATGAATTAAAGATGTGGATATCCTCCAGAAGCCATTGGAATGATTTAAGTGATATGAAAGAATGTTTTGTGATAATGTTATCATTCTTGCTCACCCTTCAGAGAAAATTGACAGTGTGGAAAGTCCTAATGTTGCATACACTGTGATTCTCAACTCTGGGATGATCATTTCCACTCTAGAAGATCTTGAATTTAAGACCTATTTCTGTGAAAAATCTACTCAGTTCTTAGTAGTGCAATGAATTCTAATCAAATGTTAGGGATTACCAGAAAGACAAGACAAGATAAACCTCAAAACATTGCATCATTTTGTAAATACACATGTAGATGCCCTCTGTCTTGAATACTGTGTCAGAATCTTTCTGTCACCCCTCCTCATTTTGGAGATCAAATGCATAGAATATCTCTGCCTAAGGAACAGCTTAATTGAGGGGGACTCCAGCCCAGAGAAAAGGAGGAACTTTGTGAGGATATATAATGGGCATCTATGAAACCATAGAGAAGGGCAATAAGATTTGGTTATTTTTTTAGTCTCAAGATCTAAAATCTGTCAGCATAAAGCAGCCTGTGACCTCTTTGAAATAAAAGGTGGAAATGACCATGATATTGTCACAACCTATACCTAGTCCAGGGAGCTTCAGCATAAGAATGCTACTAGTGCTAAAATATTTACAAGAATTCAGGAGCTGAGTGAATAAAAATGAAAAAGATTGTAAAGCACAAAGATACTACCTCTGCCTCAGAAGGCCCATTGTTGCAAATTGTGCAAAACTGGAGTGGTATTTGTGGGAAGTACCACTGTGCAGTCATTATTCAGTTGTTCTTAGGCCTTCATTTCTCATTCCCGTAGGAGACCAGATGTAATTGATGTCTTTGGTCTGACCTAGTACAGCAGTTTTAAAATTATTTTAATTATTTTGTTAAATTATTATGATAATTGCCTGAAACTTCACATGAAAATAAGAATGTGCTATGAGGATGAGAACCAAACACTGGTGATTTTCAGAGATGTTCATAACATTTAAACGTGCCTTTAAAATGACACCTTGCTCTGGCTTTCTCTGTTATCCCAGTGTTTCTAATCAATAAAGATTATTTTTGACATGTAGTTTACCAATGATGTGGAAGAGCTCCTTTGTTCACTCATATACTTTGATGAACTACATAATTTTTATGGCTCTGGGAAGAAAGATAAAGAATTACACTTGCAAGACTGGAGATCTGTGTAATATTTTCTCAGTGTTATACAAACCTAGAAGCATGTGGAAGGCACTTGTTTCCAAATTATTTTTTTTTAATATATTATCTAGTACCATGGAGAAAATATCATAATTATCAAGAGAGCATGTTCTCACAAACATAGTCAATATTCTAATATTCTCTTGATTAATAGGCAGGACCCATTATATAGATTTGATCTGGTCATATGTACTATTAGTTTGGTTATAGGTCCAAATAATCTTATTCTTTTTGTGGATATTATAAAGCATTCAGGTAGTCACTCATAGGCTGTCCTTCTGCAAGTTTTAAGGGGTTGTCCTCCTGCTGCTCACATTCGAGTTGTCATTGAAATATTTCTGCAACTGATATAATAGAACAGATGCAGAAACAAGCAAAGACAAAAAGAGTCAGTGCAAAGAAAAAAGTCACAGCTACATTTTATTCAGATTCTTTTCTACTCTGAAGCAGAGCTGCTTTTGCAGTCAGTAACTCCCCTGTTGTAGCTGATCCAGCACAAGGCTTTCTAAAGCTGTTACATTCCCATGGTAATGAGTTGTTACTCCACAGGAGAAGTCTCATTCCAGAGAAAAAATGAGATGCCAAGCTATCAAAATAGGTTCTGCCTTCCAGATAAGTTCAGAGTCTCTTCATATGGCAGAGCTGATTATCCTCCATAGTTCTGCTCTTTATACAGAGAATGTGGCTTCATATTCGTGTAAACTCAACTCATTGGTAGATTTGAAAAACTGCTCTGCTGGCAGTGCAGGGAGACTCTATATCTGCCTTTAAGATCTAAAGATATTTAAAAAGTAATTAATATGGGCAAAAGTAGCATGTCCATGTTTGTCTTATTTTGCAATAAATATGGATTATATAACTAAGGACAGTTTGCCACAGATGAGGCTTAAGAAGGGTGGTTTTCAACAACATCCACAGAAAGGTAAAAGCAAGGAATGGTACCTCTTTGAAAAGTAGTTTTATTTACACTGTCTAGTGACAAATACCAGCTTACAGACAAACCTTGTCCTGAGGTCTGAGCCCTCACCCAGCAAAGAAGCTCTGGTCTGAGTCCTAAACCAGTGCTTCTCTCTGTTTTCTTGCTCCTTTCACCTGCCTGGCTTCTGGCACTCCCTTTCCCAGGTTCTCAAGCTAAGCTTGCCTCCAAACTCTTCTCCCACAGTCTGAATTGAAAGGTAGATAATTGCTCTGTAAGTACAATATGTGCTCAGGCTTCTTCTCGCATGAGAGATGCTCAGAGGAGATAGGCTGCTGAGGGCATGAGCTTGTTTGCATCTATGTAAACTGAAGTTTCCACAGATAATGTCTGGGTAAGCATTTCTAGGATAAGCAGAAAATAATTCTACCAAATTCCATGATTTGCTACAAACTCTAAAGATGTCAAGTTTAAATGAATGATGTGACAGTATGTTTGTAGGTTTCTTCTTTTAATGTATGCCAAAAAACCAAAAGAATACATCTTCTGAACTCATTCTCAGAGATGTCTCAAACTTTTTTTTCTTTTAATTTTATACTCAGAATTGCTGGTTGGTTTTGCCTTTATGCTTTATTTCAGTCACTTAAATGCCTTGACATCCTACCTGACTGTAGTGAGAGCTGAATCAGACTCTATATTTATTTACTGGAATGTTTCTTTAAGGTCAGAGCAAGGTTGACTTGGGTCTAACTTGATTGCTTGTAATAGCTAAGTTAGAATTTTTTTCTTTTCTCAGTGTTTTTGTACTGTCACTGTCCATGGTGTGCAACATGTCTGGGTCTGAATGCCTTCTGAGAAGCAGGAAGCCACTATTACCTTGTGAACAAATGTGGCTTCCTCACTTTGGATGAATAAGGTTGCAGAACTGTTTTAGTAATTGTGGAGTGTTCTTGCCCTTGTAGCATTGGAAACAGATTTGCATAATCAAGCTCCAGTTCTTTTCCATCCAGAACATCCTGAGATAAAGCATATTCTGTGAGGCTTTATGTTGCCTAAGTTATAATAAAAACCCAAAGTTGATTAGACTTTAAAAAAGTCAGCATGTGTATTTTTCAGTGATGAGGCAGTATATCTATGTCATAAAGAGAGGCAATTTAGTCAAGAAAAACACGATTCAATTTTTAAGATGTGTTTTTGCACATCCATTACTTTTCCTTGCACATTCACATGATATAAAGATGAAAGGTTCTTGTTTTATGGTTATAAAGAAGATAAGTGGTCATTCTGATTTGAAATCAGTCAAAATGAGGTCTTCACCATAGAAAAAGATGTGAAGAAGCAGTAGGTGATTCAGATGTATCTTGGAATTCAGGTGTATTTTCAATATCTGATATTTGAATGAGGTCATTGGCATGCTTGGGATAGATGTATGGACTAGTTTTAATTTTTTAAAGCATAATTGAAGACAAGTGTACTGTAAATTGCTAAATCCTGTTAGTAAAACAATAATTAAAAAATTGGTGTAATAAAATATGTTGAAATATAATAAAATAACATTCACTTATAGATTTCCTTTGTAAATGATTTCCAAAAAAGTCAAATTTAGCAAAAATTTTCACTTGTAGTGGCACATTTTAAATTTATTTTAAATAAATAAATGCTTTCACATTAAATTTAAACTCAGGAATTTCTGTGACACGTTTCACTTGAACTATAACATTTTCAATTGGGTGATAGACTGCAGCAGTGCCAGTTTGTTGATTGATTCCTATGCTGATCTATAGAGCAACTGGTCAAAACTGGCAGAACATTCAATGTGATGTTGTGATCTGTGACTGTAGAAGGGAGTTTTGTCTGTCACAGCTCTGCAGTGGTCATTCTTTCTCCAAACTCTGCTGCTCAGGTGGGGGAAAGCTCCCACGTGCATATGACCAGCAAAGCAGAAGCAGTAGATAAAGCCTTGTAAGTCTTACATGCACTTGGAAGTTAGGCAGAGTGGTATTAGAGATGTAAAATACCCCACAAAACTAATATTTTGTCATTTCTACTTTGTTTAAAAATTTCATCCTGGGATTAAGGAGGACTTAAAAATAGTAGGAATGAAAATTGAAGGAGTTATCCTAGTCCTGTTCTTTGAATCATTTCAGATTTTCAAGGGCTGAGTTGCTGTTTAAGATTTCTTCTAGGAGGAACTTATATCTGCAAGTCCTGATCTTTTTACTCGGAGTAATTTCGTTTATATGAAAATACAGCATTTCAGACTTCACTGGATCTGAGTAGTTGCAGAATGTGAAGCACATATTTGCAGAATTGGGACTTCAATGGATTTCAGCAAGAAGTGCAGAGATATAGATGTTGATGATAGTAAGTGGAGCACGCAGTTGATAGTTGTTGTGAAATAATTTCCATCTTATGTGTTTTGTAATATTGCAAATGTCCCAAAAAAGTCAAAGGGAGATCCATCACAGATTGTACCAGGTCCTTCTGGACCACCTAAAGGTTTTTATGGTCAGGCTGCCTTTTTTCTTTTCCTGAACTTTTGTCATTTATTAATACAGTCCTTTCTCATATTTGTAATTTTCAGTGTTCTTTCCAGTTACTTATTAAAACTCCAAACCATTAAATAACATTAAATAACAATAAAAAGTATTCATTCACCCCAGCCCTCAGTGTACATAAGTTGGTTCAGTCCAGTTCTTTCTTTGTTTTGAAACTCCTCCATCATTCTAATTGGAGGATGAGGATTTATGCTTTCCTTTTTCACTTGTCAGTGTGGGATCTGGCACTCTTCATCTAGTTCTTGTGTAGTTTCTGGATGTCTCCCCAGATTTTCATTCTCATAAAAAAATGAAGGGCCTTTGGGGCTTGAAAATGTATGTATGTATATGTGTGTAACTACTTTCTTAACAAATAGAGACCTATTCCTTACAGGAAAATGGCAGCTACATGGAAAGTAGATAAAATGGAAGAGAATCATACAGAAAATCACAGCAGACACTAAGTAATTTGACAGTGTGAAGAGACTTCCTGTTTCCATTTCTGTCAGGACAGTTATGGTGGAGAGGGAAGCATTAGGAAAAATAAAACAAGAAAAAGAAAGAAAAGAAGACTGAAGGGAAATGAAATTAAAAGATACAGGAGGGCAGGACAGATTAGGACTTGGAAGGCTGCAAGTTTGGGAGCTAAAGCAAGATTTCAGAGCCCTGTTTGAATAGATCATTTTGCTCTAATTCCTGTAAAACAGATGTTAGACAGCATTCCCCTTCAAGGAAGAACAAGGAACAACTTGACAACAATAAGTCATATTCCTCATTGTTTCAGACTCTATTAGTAGAAGGGAAAAGTAAATGAATAACCAAGTGAAGAATAGTTTTGACGAGTTGGTAGGAGAGACATAAATTCTTCTTTCAGTAATCAGTATGCAATGGAAAAAGAGCATCTTCATTGAGGAACACTGTGTATAACGTGGTGGTTATAATAACACCAAGGAAAAGTCATTTATAGCCTGGGTCCTGTGCCAGAGGCCCTTCCAGATGTGGTCCCTAGGTTACTAGCCATGGTATAGCTCTGCATCAAGGCTGTAGAAGGGTTTGAAACTCAGATTCGAGCAGGGATCAATGACCACCAAGAAACCAAATTTACAGTAGAGCAGCATGTTTGGGAACCACTGCTGTGTAACCAAGAGGCTGTTATACAGAGGGTGTCACCAACCTCCTCTGACACCAATGCTTTGTGAGAACCAGGCTGGCTGGAAGAAAGGGTTATGACTGAGCACCAGGGATTCACCTGTTCCCCACAAAACTTTTTCTTAAGTGGCCTCAAATCACACTCTCCTTGATGCTTCACACTGAGCACTTTCAGCAGCTTCCCAGTAAACAAGCCAGCATTTGCTGGTCACATTTTTTTTGCTTCTTCTTTACTTTGCTGAATAGGAAGTCTCCTGCCACTCCCTGAGACAGTGAGTATGTCTAGGCTTACTTTTAAAAACACTACTGGAAGCTTTCAAAGACAACTTCCAGAATTACAATGAGATTGCCTGACATTTCAGGTTTTTTTCCAGTTTGATGCTTTCTTTCTAGACTATCTTCATATGATGCTACAACTGAGAAATTGCTTTTCTCTTTGCTTTTTCCACCCTCAGCTTTCACATGTGTATCAGTCAGTATCGTTTTTTTGTTGTACTTTAAGTTAGCTAAAATGTGAAGCTCAGGTGAAACAGTTTCCCATAAAGATGCATTCCTGTTTTCTTTGCTGAAGCATTACTCCTGCCTTGATTTGCTTTATTTGTCTTCAGAATAAGCAGCAGTAGCACATTACCTTCACATCTATATTTGTTCTTTTGCCTGCTTACTCCATAAAATAATAGCCTCAATGCACTAATGCAGATGTCTTGGAACTGTACATTTACATTTTGGAATCATGCTGTTAACTGGGTTTTTAGTAATTTAAAAGAAAGTTAAATATACACTACTTAAATCAATAGAGTACTCTGTAATTACTTTGAATAAAAGCTTTTCTCATTCATGAACTAGAAAAATACTGTTTAGAATTCTTAACTGCGTAGTGTTATGTTCTGAAAGCAACTTATCATGAAAAACAAAATGGGTTTTTTCTAAGCCAGACTGATGTCAAATTCTGTTAGCTTTACTTAAGAACCACTGAATTTCCTACTTGTGGAGGTTTAGGCAAACTTTTTTGTGAAAGGTTTAATTTAGCAGAGCATTCTAACAGACTTATTTCTCAGTAATTCATAATCTGTCTTGTACTTAATCTTGCACAGACAGATGCTGTGAGCTGAGGCATCCTGCATGTGACATAAATAGTCATTAATAATCACCATTATTCAATCTCCCCCAAATAGTTTTCAACATCCCTATTACATTACTGTAAACAATCATCAGAAATTCAGATAAGTATTAACATATATTAAGAATTGTGCAGGTCCTATTTGTAAAAAAAAAAAAAATAAAAAAAAAGTGTCTTAGAAAAATATCAAAAATTAATCTCAGGCTTTTTTATTTCAATTGTATAGCTGATTTCATTAAGAGGAGTTTCTAGGAAATGAAAATGCAGTTGTATTTCAAATAATTTTCTTATGAGGTTACAGGAATATATTATGATATAGTTGTCAGAATTTGCTTAACAAAAAGAACTAGACCGCAGGGAGAGAATTTTCTTTTAGCACTAGGGAAGATTTTTTTTCCCCTCAGATTCAGAATGGCATGGGAATTCCTCTTTTATGGAAGCAAATTTGTCCTTACTCATCTTTTATATTCATATTGATTGGAACTTACATTTTCTGTTCATGGCTTACCTTGAATTAGGCTGAACATGTAACACTTGAAGCCAATGTAAGAGAGAAGTATAAAAGTAAAAGAATGGGATTCAAGCTATAACTCGTAGGTAGGGAAGTGAGAAAACATTTCAAGTTGAGCTACAAATGTAAAGAGCATACAAGTGGAATGTTGGCTTTACTAACTAGCAATATTCATGTTTCTCATCCCAGGAAAAAGTAGTCAAAAGACAAGGGGAAAAATTACTTTCACCATATCAACTTGAAACAGAGTTGGTATGAAAATAAAGAAGACAAAAGATGGTAATTAAGCTCTTTTTGAGGAAGAATAATTTTGGAAAATAGTGGCTCAGTGTTGGAAATTTGTTTTCATCCTTGAAAAAATTGTAATCAAGACTAGTACCTATAAAATAGCAGGTATTTACATTTGTCTGGAGTTTGCAATCATAGTGTTTGCTGTTCCTTTTTTGGTGAATATTTAAAAATTAAACAGCAGGCACACAATACCGCAGGACCTTGGTCCAACTCACATATCTTCTTGAAATGCCTGCCTGAACTGTACAGCTGCTGTCACCAAAGCATCAGAGTGCCTGATGGCCCATAAGGCTCAGGTTTGTTTTTATGATTTTATGATTAAAAATACCTATGCTTGTAAGTCAGAGGATCTATGTGACTTATATGTACCATCATGTAAGGTGGTGTTTCTTCCCTGCTGAACACCTCTGTGTTGTCAACAAATCAGAGGTTTATGTACCACTTTTTGTTGTTGGCTTCTGACAATGGGAGGGATTCTGACTACTGTAGACTTCTGACAGTTTTAGAAAAGCTTCCTCCATCCCTGAGAGCAGTAAATCAGGAGGTTGCTGTAGGTATCCATTTCTGCTTTTAGAGATGGATAATGGGAAATGCTCAGAAATGAAATGGTGCTACTTCTGATTTCTTTTCCTTTTGTGTCTTTTGATCCATTCTCAAACTTCTTTTTGTGTCTCTGAAATTCTTGTATGAAGGTCAGAAAAATGTGAAAGTTGTTCAACTATCAGGCAGTGCCATCGTTAACTTTCCCTTGGCAAACCCGGCCAAGTGTGACAGAGCATTCCAAAGTAATGTAAAAGGAGTGAAAACGTGGAAAATTTTTTTTGTAAATACTACCCTTGACTTTCACTGTATTGGAGTCTGTGGTGCCACACATGTTTATATCAGATCTTTGTTATATAACTGTCTATCTTATAGTTACCCAACAGGGTATACTACGCTGTTTAAGGACAATTTTCATATATAAATTCCTCTTTTAGATATGGTGCTACTTTTATTCCTATATATTGACTTGGCTTTGTAAACATGATAGAGAAGCAATTGTTTTTTGCCCAATTAGCCCAACCTTTGCCTTGGCTGTAAAATTTTATGCAAAATATTCCTTGTAGTCTTTGCAGTCCAGTGAAACAAAGATAGACTTATAACTCCTAAAGATTTTTGGCAAACTGCTAATAAGAGCTTTTTAGAAACTGTAAGACCTTCAGCTGATGGAAAAGTATAAGAGGAAAAAAAAGACTGCAGTCTTGCACAGGCAGTAATGATGACAGCACCATTAATAACATGGATCATTAAAATTTATAAAAAGCTATTCTTAATATAGGATATAAATACATTTCTCAGGCAGAGCTATGAAATTTATAACTTTTTTATTGTCACCAGAGGACCTTCCTAGTGCTCTGCACCCCTCCACTGTCTGCCCTCCCTCATAAATCACTGTGTGGTTAATAACCTAGATTACAACTACCAGTTGCATTTACAGAATTAAATATTGACTATGTGAAAATGTTATTACATTTTTACTGATCAGAAGACCGCAGAACAGCCCTGCAGGACATGTAGCTGAACAGAAATATCAGTGTAATCTTTGTTGGAAACACAGTTATGGGATGCTAGGTAACAAGTGACAGTTTTTAGAAATAAAAAAGAGGTGGTGGAAAGTGAACTCCTTAATTTCATACCGAGCAACACATGTTACCCAGAGCAAGTTGGGTATTAAAGGCCACTTCATTTTTGGCTGAGGAGTTTCAAGACCAAATACATGAAGTAACTTTTAAAATATAAGTCCTTGTGTTGGCAAAGTGGTACATCAGAAAGTCTGATAATATTTCTTCTCAGGTCTGAGATCTTGGTGAAACTGAGCTGCATTTATGTCAAGTAATGAAGTTTCTGCCAGTTGGCTGGGAGACTGACTTAGGTTTTAGTATTGAATGAACTGTTTCTCATACCACTTCATGTCTTTTTTCTTCTGTTTTCTCATTATTCCAAGGGTCTCTTGAACTTCCTCTTCTCCACAACACATGAATTAACATAACGGTCAGAAGAAAGAAGTTTCTTATTAAAAATTGTTTAGGTTTTGATCCTTGTTATTTATTTAATAATTGGTTTAATCTTCTCTTAGAATCCTTTGATATAATTTCATGATTAAGCAAGTTTTTACTAGGATTCGAGAAGAAAATCACATTCCCAGGTAAATTGCTATTTTCCATGCCATAGTTAAACTCCTGAACTTCCATCTGTATGTGTTAATTTTTTAGTCTCTTTCTCCTGAAGGAAAGCAACTCTTTATCTTGTCCAGATGTAATTTCACTGCTGCACTGGAAAAAAATCCATGCTTTAGTGCTGCAACATATTTAAAAAATTATTTCAATCCAAATAAGTGATTAATTATTTTTCAATAAATCAGTATATTGAATATTTCTTTGTCAGTTTGCAATTTAAACAAGCTTCAACTTACCATTTTAA
>VZRX01001275.1:249-41122 GCA_013398075.1 Notiomystis cincta
AATATAGTGGTGGTGTTTACTGGTACTAGGAATTTAGATATGTTGACTTGGGTTTAGGTTAGAATTAAGTATGACCATATGAGTAATTTCATTAGACCAACTGATGTTCTCCCTGAGTTCTTTTAGTTAACTGAACAGAACTTTTATACTAAAATCTGATGACTAAAGTCCTTGTTTTTCGTACTGCCTATATGGTGTTTTTTATTATGTCATTTTATTTAAAATAAGTCTCAGAAAACTGAATAAAACCCTTTCTAAACAAACAAAAAGATATGAATGGTCAGACCTCTCTAATTATTGCATGTTGCATGTCTACTCTTCTGCTCCAAAATGTTGTGTAGAAAAAATAAAGTAGGCCTAAGAACTGGATGAAACCACTTTTAAAAGACTTAAGAATGCGGCTTTCAGGCTTGTTCTCTTCATCTTGTTGCTCTTCATTCATAGTTTTCATGTGGGACATATAAATTAATTTTGATTTCAAATGTTAAAATTCTTAAGGCTTTGGTCAAAAATTTTCAATTAGATTCAAATATTCTTGCAGAACTTCACATTAAAATAACAATATGAATTAATACTCTACACAAATTAATCCAATCAGTTTTTTGTGTTCATAATGTATCAGACACTCTTTAAAGGTTGGAGTGTGTATTGTAAACTCATAATCATAGTGAGTTTTGATAGTGTCTTATTTCATTTTACCTGTTTTCCATTACTGGTGTTTCATAAAAAATTTAAGATCAGAAAACGTGCAGCCATCATGTCTGGTAAGAATTCATGTATATATCCTTGTGTAACAGCTTTGAGACACAAACTTTGAATAAGCTGAGCTTCGTAAGAAAGAACATGACATTTCTTCTTGCCTTTTCTTCTTACCCTTTTTTTTTTGAATTTCCCTCTTCTTCCCTGCCCCCTCTGTTTTTAGGAGTCACCAACTGCCTAGTTAATAAATAACAGGACACCTCATACAGCAGTTGCCTTTTCTCAGTGATTTCTCTCTCTCTCTTACTCTGCCAACCTAAAAGAAGCCCTGTTTTGACATGGTATGGGTGCCTTCTCCCTCATACACTGTTACTCTAGGAGTTAGCTGTCATACCAGCATAGCTGTAAATATATCTAGACAGGAATTAAGTTTAGAGCTGTCACTTGCAGAAGTCAGTTTCTGCTGCCCAGTATCTTTCAGATCTGCTGTGTTGTGAGGCCGTTCCTGAGAACAGAGGTGGAATGGGACAGTGCCTGAGTACGTTCTCATGACAGCATTTATCAGGGTCAGGTTACTGCAGAGAGATTCAGGAAGGCATCTGATTAACCTGGTGTGTCTGGTGATTAAATAGCACAGCAGACTTGAAGCACTTGTATCTGTAGGCTTAACTGCAGGCTGAACTTCAGCATTTGATTTTGGATTTATATTCCTCCATTACAAGTTCTTTCTGCACACATTTCTTACTGGTGTCCATTGCTATGCTTTAAAGATGATTTTTTCATAAACATACATATCATGTCCTGTTCCATTGGCAGCTTCATGCATGAATGTAAAGCTCTGTTCCAAATCAAATTATTCTCTTTCAAAAGTTCTTCTCCTGTTATTTCCTCTCATCAGTTTGCTTCAGAATGCTGCTTCTGATGTGATAGATATGGCTTTACCCAGGCATTAGGGTCCCAGCAGGTGCCTGACAAAAAGAGGCAGAAGCTTTCCTTGCTAGAACACGTTAGCTGAGATGTGAACTTTAGCAAAAATGGCTTAATGTCACCCAACTGCTAGCACTGTACTTCCTTTGCCAAATTTTTTCTGTGCTCCTTACTGGCCTCAGCCCTTGGCAGCCTCTGCAGTCTCAGCAGAGAGACCCTCTGGGTCACATGGGAGCACAGTACTTGTTCTCTTGATTGGGAGCTTGGTTTTCACCTAATGCTCTGGAAGAACTCAAAAACTGCTGCCCTTGGAGCAAAGCGTTGGTCAGCAAAGGAAGAAGGAGTAGTTTTTTAACAACCAAAGCCTTAAGATTAAATTCTGTTTGCTCATTCCAGTGCTACTTTTTGCTACAAGTAATCAGCAGTCAAGCATGTCACTTCATGAAGGAAATACACTGAGAAAAAACAAATTACTCACCTATGCTTAAAGGTTTCATTAGTCTTAGGCTGCAAGGTTGCACCGGTTTAGTTGGATTGTAACTGCAGATGTGGATGTGCCTTGGTGTTTTTACACTCATCAGTCCATCCTGTTTGTAGAAGGCAGGACAGTTCTGAATGAAGTAAATCATCAAGTGAAGCAGGTACATGCCCACTTCAATTCTAACAGTTAAACTATTTCAGTATCATATTTCAGTTATATGTATGTAGACCATGTAAAATATGGAAATAGGCTGGAGATTTTCTTTTTTAATCTGGTCATTTCAGTTTTTCTTCAGTAACTTCAAAATGTGAAGCCAGGAGTTGAAAACTAAAGTAAGCACCACCATATTTCATGGAGGTATCTTTTGCTGTCCTCTTGTCAGAATGTATGCTTTTAATTTCTCAAACAATGCAATAACACAATGAGAGTAATTGATTGAAACCTCGAGTTTTGTCTTGGAAAAAAGTATTTTCAAAAATTCTGTTGTAAGTAAAAGATTTTCATATATATGTTTGTGAACATTTTTGTGTTTATTCGCACTTAGTGAATACCTAAATTAATAGTTTTGTTTGTTGAAGAACTGAAAAAAAAGGTTGGGGATTTTTTTCAGGAATTGAGAGAGACACTTTCATTAACAGCTGTAAACACTGAGGAATAAAGTACTCTATTTGAAATTATTTGCATCATCTGTGTGTATTGTGATTTGGACCCACTATCATATGCTCCTCCTTTGTTTGTAAGAAAATTCCTGCTGCTGATTTACAATAGTGATGAAACTTACTTTTTATGGTAATGAAAATAACATATATTTTAACCAAAATGGAGAAGGGTATCGATAACTTTGTAGGAAAATTTTAATAGGCAAGTATGTCACAAGTCTAGGATTTTGTCTGGGATTACTAAGGAATCTAAGTTACATTTTATCTTAGTAAAAAAACATTAAAAGTCGTAGTGATCTATGTGATCACTGCTTTTGTCTTTATGTGAACTGAGGAAATATCCTCCAACTACTTCTCAAGTTTTCTTTTTATTACTTTCTATAATTATGCAAAAACCACACCTCATTTTGTGTAAGACTGTAGAGCAGATTTGCCATATAAATAGGAGTCACCTCTTGTTGTCTTCTCTCACATGACTGAACATAACTGAACAGATGTCCATTTCCCCATATAAAAACAAACTTAGGATATGGTATTTTGAGATTTACTCTAAGATAAATAGCAAGTCTTGAGACTGCTGCAGTTGTGCCTGTGCAATAGGCAGCATTAGCAGACACAACAGAAGCCTTGCTTAAACTTGGCTACTGTGCTGTGAAATCTCCTCAAAATCAGCATTCTTCACAAAAGTCAGAGACTATGAAAATAAAGACTGGTGCTTTGTAATACTTGGAATAGTGAGTAGTAAAACAGTGTTTGTACTGTGTCAACCACTAAAATACCAAACAAATAATCTGCAAATACCTAGCTTCCTAGGTTTTCCCAGGCACCATTCCAAGGCTCAGAGAAGGTGAAGCTGGTCTAGAGACTGTTGCTAGGTTAATGCTGCAGAAGGGTCTCAGATGAGAGTCATGGAAGATGAATATAGGTTGTATAGATTTCTCTGAGATACAAAATCAGAGGCATGAAATGCAATTTTAATAATTTTTCTATTATAAATATTAACCCAAAATCTTACAATTTATATAAAATTTTTACAATCTGTACACTTTTTCAATCTTCTCAGCAGTAAGACTTTTTCAAGTTGCCATAGAGATCAGTTACAACAAAATAACAGCTGCTGCTAGAACAAAAGCATATTTCCAAACAATATATAAGCTAATCTAAAAGCAACTGTATTTCACCTGAATATGAACAGTAGCCCTGCCTTGTTAATTATAATATTACTCAATCTATTTACTTTTATCTTTAAACAATCAGAATTCACACTTTAAATGGGGAATGGTGCTTGTTCTTTCTGCCTTCTTGTAAGCACAGCTGGACCTAGAGAAGGAAGAGGTGAGTGTTTCCCTTGAACTTAGCCATGACAAGATAAATTTCAGTGTCATTGTTTAATTACATAGTTTCTAATTAGCACTTTTAATTGTGTCTTTTTTTCCTAGCATAAAGCAGCTTGAAGAGTAACACAGAGGCAAGTGATTCTTTTTGGGTAGCATTGTCAGTTTTAACAGTTTCCCTGTAGTCAGGTTCCACTGTTAAGTCTTTCATGCAGGAAAAAAGAAAGTCCCAAAAGAAAAGAAGCACTTAAAAAAGAAAGGGGGGGGGGGAATAACTGTTAGGGGCTTTTGGCAAACAGAGAACCTGAAGGTACTTAGAGAGCTCTGAAGTCATCCAGGTATCAACTGACTTTGAAGCAGGAAGTTTTCAGTGCACATGAAGCACTGCCCACTTGTTCTGTAAGACAATCCTGCAAACAGACCTCTTTTCAATCTTTCAGACTGAACAAGCAGACTTCACAGAGAAACATTAAGTTAGCACTTAGGACTGGACAAATCTGTGGTCATAACTCAGTGTGGAGTATTAAGTACCAAGTTGCACTGTAGCCTTTGGACCAGCTGCTGATGTTAGGGAATTTTCCTTTTAACTCTGAGGTTTTGTTCATGATCTCCACCCTCCATCAGAGATCTTCACACTCCATACATACACAAAGTATATGTATACACACAAGTTCTATTATAATCCAGAGTTTAGACCACCAGGGAGCAGTTACCTTGGCTGTACAACAAGATTTAGGAGTCTTACCTGCTCCTTTGGGGTATTTTTTAAATAAATGAAAATATATTCAATTTTTATCTTGTTTAATAGTTGTAGAAACAGACTTTTATTTTCTAAATGCCTATTAGAAATACACCTTGCTGTAGTTCCCTGAATAGAGGACAAAATCAAGAAGCTCACAGAAAATGGGCAAACCAAGTTTGTAGACAAGACCTGACAGCCATTCTGATTGCTTCACTGATCAAAGTGCAATTCTATGTTACTTGTTAATAATTCAGGTTTAGTGTATGAGTTGAAAAAAGCTGTGCAGTCTTCAGACCTGCTGTTTTTTTCCTATGCATTTATTTACAGTAATGTAACAGAAAATCTACTACAACTACTACTCTTTCCCTCCATTACTTGTACATGGAGTTGCAAGCACAATCCAATTTCAAAACAAGAATTTAGAATCACTACACTGGCAAGTAGTTTCAAATTAACTTTATAAATAAAGCATTCATATAACTTGACAATGACTAAATTCTGGATGGAATATATATTTATGCCACTTTGAACACAAAGCACAGATGATATTGTCACTGACTAAATTTCAATCTATAATGGACCTGGTAGCTTAGAAGTGTTGAGCATTAAATGGACTTTGTTTCTGATGTTTCCATGTGTGATGACAAATACCTGATAAATACAACAAAGTTTTATACAACTCTGAGTGTACAGATTCTCTTGGAATGCAAATGCAATTTTCAAACTGGCTATTCTGACAAGTAGATTTATCAGTAACTTAAAAGACTTTTATTTTCTCTTAACAATATGTACATTTTGTGTCTTTAAGTTACCTCCCTTTTACTATACAAAATTTACAGACAGAAGCACACTAATCTTGACTCTTTATGTAAAGTGCATGTGAAATCTAGGAGAGAGAAAATGGAGAAACCTTGTTAGGAGCTCTGAAATACAGTAGCTATTGCACAGGGATTGCTGTACAATTTCCCTTGTAATATGACTCTAAAGGTTCTACTCAACAATGGCATCTACTTTGATGTGTGAGAAATATAATCAACCTTGTCCCATATCTATGTATGGGGACAAAATTACCCCTTAAGCCAAATAAGTGGAATTAAATGTTCCAAGTCATGGCATGGAACACAAAAATGGAAGCAATATGCATTGTCAAATCTATAGTCTCACCTCTGTTACCTTAATAAAGCTAAGTGTTCAAGCAGCAGAACTTGTAAAGCTCTGAAAGATGTTTAAAAAAACTGTCAGTTTATCTTAGAGCATAAGGATCAATCAAAATCATTAGCATAGCTACTTACTTTAATGTTCATGTTAATTTTTGGAATCAAATGTGACAGTTCACTTCATGGTTTTAATTGGTTCCAGCTCCAAGAAGAAACTGTTTTTCTTAATGTAGTATTTCGACAGTTTTACTTACTCAGCTTTATCAAATATTTGTTTCTACAAAACTGAGTTTGGGCTGAATTTGAGGTGAGACAGGAAGAGCTGCTTTGTCAGAACACTTGTAGAGTAAAGTGGGCTGCTGGCAGCCAGGTAAGTCACTGGGGAGTCAATATGGTCTTCAGCATGAACAGCAACTTCAGCAACACTCACTCCTTTTAAAAGCAAACCCAGAAGATACAATTTTCATTGCACAGATAATGCTAAATTACCTTACAAGGTCAAAGGAATGATTTTATACAGTTGGGAGTGCATGTTTAAAAGGGAAATGTGTTGAGTAAAGAGAACATTACTGCTTAACATCCTTCAGATTCTCTCTCCAGTTCACCTGGTAAGCAGCTTTATCACAGCCCCTCTTTCAGTCTTACATTCTTCCATTCCATAGGAGATTTTCCTCTCATCTGCTAGGAGCAGTTTCTGTGTTGTAGACTGTCAACTACATGGTTTCTTTTCTGGATTGTGAGAGATTCAATTGTTTTATGTGCCTGTTCCAGTTGGATCTTTAAACCTTCATTGTCTGCCTTTAGAATATTCCTTTCCTAAACAAACAAACAAACAAAAAATAGAGAATTTTATTTTATTCTGCAATTGTTTGAGGACTGTCTGGTTGTATATTTAGGTTGACTGCCATAAACATAAATTGGTGTAGCTCTTATCAGAACCAGTAACTTCTGTGAACATTTCCAGTCACTGCTCTGTCCTTTGTGTACACTCTCACAACTTTCCAGCAGCTGGGATCTGAGTCATGTCCACAACCTGCATTTATCCACCCTCCACTGCACCTCTCATAACAACAGTAGTCTGGGAAACAACAACACTGTACCACTCTACTGCTGCAGAAATTGATGTACCAGGAGCTAAACCATTAATTTATAACATGATCTGCTGTTCAGTAGTTCAGCTCAGAACCTAATGAGGGAGTAGGGGCAAGGACTCACACAAATGGGACATTTTAAAGAATGCATTTTTACAAGTTACATCCATGCTTCACATCCTTGTATTGAATATAGTGTTGATTGAAGGGGAAGTGGTTTGTACTGGAGGATTGTCTTAATCTGTGCCTTAATAAACCATTCATCTTTCATAAAACATGACTTCACTTTAGCAGCAGCAAGGGATATTTTGAAAGTTACATTTATCATTCAAAGATCAGACTGTGGTCCTGATGATGGACTGTTTCCATGTTAGTTCATCACAGAATAGTGATGAATACTAATTAAAAAGTATGACAGTAAGTCTTTGTTCCTCATAATTATAGCTGGATCCATCCATTAGTTGCACTGTTGGAACTGCAGTAGTTTCTTTAATCTGTGTGTAAAGTTTGAGGTGACCCAGTCTTATGAATAGCTATTTTGTCAGACATTTTAGAGTAAAGTGAGACACAACTGGGCTGATGCAGGTGAAATCAAGCAAGAAGCATCATGTCTGTTCACAGTAAAATTTTGGCAGTGCTTACACTTGTCAGTTGAACAAAAGCAGAGCTTCCTACCCTCCCAGCCCCATATATATGTCACTTAGGGGAGCAGAGGCCACCAAAAGCAGGAGGAAATTCAGAACTACATTCCTCATTTTATGGAGTAACATTCTGTCCTGAGTGATTGGATTATGTTCTCATTCTAGAACTGACAGGGATCAGTGTGATCGTAACAATGGCTTCAAACTAGCACTAAAATTTATGATCAAAATGAAGCACTGCTGGAAGTTAAAGTGGCTAAGACTTCATGATGCCATTCATGGATTGTTTAATGGCAATTAAATTGGCAACTAATTACACTGGAGTAAAGTGACACCTTCCCACCCAGTCACTCCCTCACACATCAACCACATGACCATCCCATTGTGTAAAACAGAATTTGTTCTGTCGTGTATGTACCTGCTCAAGTTCCTGGTATGAGGGTTTATAGCTGTGATGCTCCTCCTTCATTTTCTGGCTGGAGTCCTTGTTTTCCCATTTAACAAATGCCTTTCTGCGGCCTAGAATTGGGCTGGGGAATGTGGAGACTGGAGCTGCCTGGAGATACGGATTTTCTGGCATCCTGTGTTCCTTCTTCTCCCTGCGCTTCCGAGACACATCACCAGCCAGCAGTACAGGATCAGTCTGAGTGCTTTTATGAATCACAGCAGGTTTCAGTCTCACTGAGATTTTCTGAGCTGAGGAACCCATGAGCATAATGGTTCGATCCTTGCTGTCTTCACTGTGCTCCACTACTTCTCCATTAGGAAAGGTGAATGATCCTTCTTCTTGTCCTTTAAAATATATATGGTAAATTGAGACAAGATCTTCTCCCAGAAAAGGAGAAACAGAAGGCATGGTAATTAAACATGATTTTAATAAATAGAACAGCTATTCCTTTTACATTCATTGCTCTGTAAGATAGGTGGTGTTAGAAGTTTCTCAATGTTGTGGCTCTTGAAACAACTCTGCCCTGTCTCAGTAACATAAATATGGATCAGTAAGAAGGAAACAGGTGTGGCATCGAGGTCAGCTAGAGAAAAACTTTGATATGGGTAAGAGATGGTTATTACATAGTGCTGCAGCCATTTCAGACACAATCACAGAGATACACGTAGTATCAAGAGAAATGGGCTGCACTGAGTCTATGTAAGTGCTAATAGGAGCCTAAGGTGGAATGAGTCTTAAATACAATTCAAAAGATTAATTATCAACATGGCAGGAAGCAGATTTGAAGAACATTAAACACAGGCAAAGAGCAGGAAAGAAATTCAAAGAAAGTGAATATGCAGAGAGTTGGAACATCAGAATCAAAATAAAAACAGAAGTAGCCTGGTGTTTTTCAAGGACAACATTCCTTCTTTGGAAGCCTATATAGTAATACAGAGTAAGAAAATTTTATACAGCTTGTTTGATATAAAGAGAAAAAACTAGGTGATTTTTCATTTCTGAGTCTGTGAAAGATGAATCTATAGTCTTATAGACTCAGCTACAGAAGTGGAAAAAATAAGGACAATTAGCTGTTGGTTTTCCTAGCACGCACATATGTAGGAAAACTGACTTTCTAAACACCACGTTAAAATTTGAGTCAGAATTGTAACACTGCAGTAATCAATGTTACAACTTGCTAAAAAGTAAGACATGGTTGTCACAAGGTGAGAGAGGTTTCCTTAAGGAAACCTGTTACTTCTTCATGTCATGGCACCTAGTTCTCATGAGAGTCTGGCAGAAGATTTACTCTTTTTTTGTGGCATTTGTGCTCCATACATTGTGTAGTGTGACAAGAGATCTCCCAGAAAAGGAGTCCATCCTTACTGAGTATGGAGCAGGAATAGTGTTACTTGATACACCTGGTTCTAGTTTCTATGTAGATAAAACACTGCAGTTAACTAACAAAACCTAAAAGGATGCTGTACAACTCAGCTTTAAAAGAAAAAGGAGCAAAGGAAAGATTATCTACATATTTTGATTTTTTTAATGTGCTATTTTCTCACCATGGAATTGTTCTTTGACTCCTACTGGGCAGAGGCTTGAAGCAAGAACAGATGTTGGGCTGCTGTCTGCAACTGAAGTTTTGGGTCTTCTCTTGCACTCTATCACAACCAGGTCTTTGCATTGCTTGTGACAGTTCATTCCACAGTCTGTAAACAAAACATTTATGTGATTCAGTGGCCCTGAGCACCTAAGGAAGCTCTCACACCATTGCCTTCCTGGGGAGCAAGAAGCCTTCTTTGGTGTTCTCTATGTGCATCACCTGTAACAACATCTGTAAAACCACATCCCTTTGCTACATATGTCTAAAACTCCTTTTCATTATGAAAGTACAAACTGCAGTCACAACAGTGCTCTGACTGTAGGAGCTGCAGAGAAAGCAGATACCTGTATGAGGAAGAAAACTGCAAAACAGATGTTGGGAATATGCTGCACAATATTCACAGAGTGATGATGTTTGTGTCCAAGGGTCTGTTCCCAAACCCTCTGGATTCAGTCATGTCTTGCAAAGCATTAGAGCTATCAGTTACAAGTTCCTTCCTCTCTGCATTTCTTCTGGACCATCTGTCTGTCATACTATTCTTCAATCAGTCTTTTCCTCCCTGGGAGGTCAGATTAAATGGCTCCATAGATACAGCAATGGATCTCAAGATGATCACAGGTTTTTGTCATTCACTATCAATTATGGATTAAAATTAATGAAGTATAAAGTACTTTACCTTTGCATCTGTATCCTTGCTTAATGACTCCCCATAGCTGAAATTCAAACAAACAGAAAGCCTACATATTAATATATTTCTCTGCAGGTTTGATACCTCCAGATAAAAAATACACTAAAAGCTCCACTCTTTTCTAAGATCTGAGCACTTGCAGAATATCTTGTTTTCCTACACTTCTAATTATAAGGGCAAAATAGAACTATTTTCCCCTTTAGCATAAGGTAAATAGAATATTTTATGTGTGCCAATGACAAACAAAATATCTCGAGCCAGACTACTGAATACATCAGCAGATCTGGCAGCTCCTCGAGGAGCTGTGGAGCTGGCCTAGATGGAGAATTCTTGTGTCTCAGCACCCTTGTCTGAGCTCAGCTGAAGGGAAGATTGGTAGGACAGTCAGTTTTATTAAATCTTCTGTGCCACAGGCAGGAACATGTCATCTCTGTATCAGAACATGAGTGCTAGCAGCCCCATGGAATGGAAGGCTCCTGATTTGGAAGTCTTGCCTGAGACTGCTTTTGGTGACACAGCCAAACTCCACAAGGTATGAACCATGTTTAAACATACTGGCAATGCCAAGAGGGGAGTAAAGGGTACCTTCAACAGCTACACAGGCAGAAGTCTGGTGTTCTGTCTAACTTCACTGATGTTTTATATAGATCCATTTCTGTATATGACACATGGCAATTATGAGGTAAAAAAGGCATAATTCCAAAGGATATTAACATAATTTACTGAAAAGCAAGCTTACAAATCCAGCACAGTTGTCACAGAAAGTGGGCCTTAAGTAAGTGGTCTCTTGGAAGTTGTGAGCAAAGCCAAGTCCTAATTTGGAATAGATTGAGCTGGCCCTCATGAAGTAAGCTGTTATTTCATCCCTGCTAATCAGACCTTCCCTGTAAATGAACAAGTAAAGTTGTTTGTGAGAAATATATCTTGTTAAATGCATAAGGAGAATTGAACATATTTTTATTCACATTTTATAATAGCAATAGTTTAAGGAGCTTAAAACTAAAGTGGTCTCAGTAATCTTGCCAATTGCTTCCAAAATATACACAAGTTTATCTACACATTTAAACTGCAGACTGTCAGTATAAATGGAATATCTGCATATGTGATGCAACCTCAAAACTACTTCATAGCAAACCTCTGAATAATCACTATTGTATTTTTCCATGCTCTGTTAAGAAAAATGTTCTGGATTTTATCAAAATATTCATTTTACAATTCTCTAAGGGACAACTCTATCACAGGAAAATTCTTCAGTAGTAAATACTGAATATAATTTGCAAAGTATTTCTTTTCTATTGTCTGTTTTTCCTTCTAAATCAGCTTGGTTACCACTGCTGTAAGCCCATGAAGATGTCATTCACAACAGATTTAAAATATGCTTTTGTCAGTTATGTTTTCACTTCTCTCTGTGCCTGAAGAGGATGCTTTTACCACCCTAATGATAAAATACAATTTAAACACAAAGACCCTTAAATCCCTCCCAAAACAGATGCTACAAAGTTGATAAGCAGGTACTCACCAGTCCTTAGCCATTACACAAAAGGAAAATGGAAAACTGGCAGCAATCTTTTCAAATTCTTCCTGGGAAATGTATCCATCCTGATCATGGTCATAATTTTTGAAGACAGACTGTGTGAGGTAACAGCAGAATGTTTACAATGAGGATTGTCTGAATTACCTCTTTAGAAAGCCTCCACATTATTTATGGATTTCCTCTCCTGTTGTCTCCCAGTGTCTATTAAACAGTGCAACAGTCTAAGTGTTTTTTTGCTTGAGACTAAAGAAGCATTATGATTTCTTGATTTGCAGCAAAACATAGGTAAGTCTGCAGAGGCTGGACTAAATACTTCAGAACACAGTGACAGCTGTTTATTATTTCTGCTTTAAGATCATTCTGTCCATGCCCACCAATACAACTTGTATTAATGCTCTCAATTAGTGCTCTCAGTGATGGTTTCTGTAGCCAAATCAGATTTACAATAATGTAAAGTACACTGGCCAGCCTTACTTACATCTACCATCCTCTGCACGTGTTTGCTGATGGTTTTTGGATCAGGTTTGGGGGCCACTCCTGAGGCCCAGTCTGCAACCACTGGTGGTTTGGAAGGTGTCATAGGCTGAAATAAATGGAAAGGAACTTCATTAGCGCCACATGGAAAGATTTTCGGTATTACACTTCTTCCATTTGTGATAGTGGACTGTGTGACACAGGACTGCAGAAATGACCTGTTGCACCCAACATCGTTCTTTTGATAATCACATGGTGCTTAAGCTCTTCCTTGAACTGTTCAAAGCAGCAGCCATTCTTTATATTGTCACAGTTGACTGACAACCCTATAAAATCACCACCTCTTCCATATTTATAAAACAGGAACAAAACTGTAACAATCATGGGTTTCATCATTTGAATCATATAAGAATTCTCCATTTGAAAAAACCAGTATCACCTGCCAAAATCAAGACTGATGTCATGTCTCTACACAGCCAACTTAATTTGTCTTTGTGCTCATATTATAAAACCTGATATGGTGTCAATTCTGCCATATATTCTAGTTTAGACTTCATCATTGACCAAACAATTTGTGCTTTAACAGATTTCACTCAGTCCACAGAGTTAAAATGTTTTAAGTTTAGCATATAATAAAATAATAAACTGAATGCAGGGAATAAAATTTTCACTTTAAAAAAATCTTTCTTTAAAAATCAAAATTACTGTTAAAAACCCTCCTTTTGTTAAGAATCTGTAAAGGTCCTTACAGCAGCTCGGTGACTTCGTGGCTCTCGTGCATATGAAAGTTCATAAATTTCATCTTCTGTGTAGTAAAGATCAAGGGACAGCTGAAAACAAACACAGTAGTTTAATCCCACAATAGTCACTACTACTTTATAAACTTGCTGCTGGAGTGCATTCATATTTATTAGTGCATTATTTTTTAATTTGGATTACACCTAGAAAAAAATGAACTTGAGCTGCACAGATTCTCACAGTGATTTGAAATGTGTCCAGTTCTACATTCCAGATTGTTATTGCCATTATCTGGAAATCTGTAACATGGAGTACTGGGAGCTCAGAAGCTCCTGCACTGAAATGAAGTATTTCTTCTCATTTATGTCCTGTCATATATAGCTGCATGAAATTATGGCCAAAGTTCTAATATTTATAATAGCCATTTTTATAAAACATTATTTAGAAGAAAAAAATACTTAGAATAATTTCAAACAAAACATTTAAAACAAACAGCAGGAAGAAGTAAGAAGTTCACCACTTCACATAGCTTTATATCAGGCCCTGGGCATGTGTGCTTAATTTCACACAAGAGTGCTCCCAGAGAGAACAAATAACCTCAGGCAAATGAACATTTTTATCTATTAACTTTTCCTGAAACAGGGCTTATAACCAGAAAGTGGAAGCAGACTATCTAGTTTTTCCAAGATGAGATACTTGTTAAGGCCAAACAAAACTGAGAAACAAGAAAGGAAGATTTACTCTTTTAACAGAAGGTAGTATTTTAACTTACTAGGAGAAGCCAAAACTATTGTTTTAACAATGTCCTAGGTAGCATTAATTGTTTTAGCATGGCACTGACATGATAGATATGACTGGGAGAGAAACACAACAACTACATCTGACTAATGTTTATGTCAGACAGTTTCTTAAGCACCAGAAGAAACTTGGCTAGAAATGCAGTATCTTGAGGGATGGAACTTTTGTGTGATTTTGTTTTCAACACAAGGATTCTTCCTTATTGAAAGTACAGAGAGTGGATATCTATCATGATGCACAAACAAACATCTCCTTCCCTTATAGAAATAATTGGAAGCATCCTGCTGAACTGGCACCTCTACCCGTGCTGCCGGATAAATCAGGATCACCAATTTTTTCTCTTCTCTTCCTGTACATTTCCCCTTCAGGGGAAAAAATCTTACAATTTCATGTATTCATAAATAATTAATGGAATTTTCTATTTAGTTGTTTGATAGGTATAATGACATTTTTAATTGGGTGTATTTATCTTATCTAATACACTTACTGTAAGCAAGTGAACCAGGTCCATATTAGCCTCCAGGGGAAGTGGCATTTCCTGGAGTTGTATCAGCTCATCTATGTGGTTATACAGAGAATACAGTTTGTATACATTAATTTTTTTGTCCTCCAAGTAGTCTGGCATGCCCTCATAAAGGGATATCAAGTCTTTCAGGTGAACCCCAAGGATTGGGATCTTAAAGTTACTGCACTCGTTGTAGGCACGTCGGTAACTATCATAATTTCTGTAAGATGAAAGCAATTCTGTCATTTCATTAAACACCTAAAAATAAAAAGGAAACAAAAGAAATCAACACTGGTTACTGGTTTTATTTTTGTCATACAGCACAAGAGCTTCCCATGTTATTGTTAAGAATTTACTCACAATGACTCTTGAAAAAAGATTTTAAAACTTCAAATGAAATCTAGGTATTCTAGATTTTCTATACCCATAGATTAGGTACTAATATGTAATTATAGATAGTTAATACATAGCCTAATCTATAATGCTGGTCTCCTTACACCCCCCATTTAGTCAAATGAAAAGAAATATGATTCTCTCAAATCAGGGGGATCTGTATGCAGTCAATGTGTAAGCACAGCACAAGCTCTCTGACACTCATAAAAGCAGCCATCTTCACCTTAAAATGTGGAATGCATTCTCTGACTTTCAGGTCACAGCTGGAATGGCTGGAGAGGTCCTGGCAGAGGAACCCTGTACTGTGCCATGATCCCATCATGGTGTTATCAGAAGTCATACTATGGTTCAAAGTGGTGTATCTGTCTTTTTAAGAAAACTTTTTCCTTGGAAATTAATTACAAACAGTATCTTGGGCTTTTTATAAAGGCCAAATTAATCTTCAGTCTAGCAGTATAAATATTTCCCTAGTTTAAAATTATACAGGTACAAAGTTGACTCATTAACATTATAAAATCAATGGACCAATGTTTTCTCCAGGAAGTCCTGTCAAAGTTCTCGATTTGTAATCTAACTTTTACGTAGTTCAGCCTCAAAGTGTGTTTCCAAGTCACTAATTACCAGCCTTTTTTTACCTGCTTTCTATTAGCACCTGTATACAATTTCTTCATACAAAAACTTATTCAAATTATGTGCACACATGCAGTCCTTAAAATGACAAAATCTGAAAAACATGTTTCTAAAATAAGCTTTCTAACTTATTTTATAGATTTTTAGAGCTGTAACCATTTCCAGTGGGAGGTCACACTTCAGGTCTTTACTCCAGGAATGCACTGTTCATTTAAGATCATACCGTGATCAAAACAGGCTCATCAGATACCTTTACAAACTCTTGCAGACCCCAAACAGAATAAAGTATCTTATTCTCTTAAGAAATCTCTTAAGAAGGCACATAAAGGCTTCTTAAGAATCACTGCTAAAATATATGCCTTCCTTCCCCCTTTAATAGCTTTCATTTGTATTTCACAAGAATTTAACTGGAAATTAAAATAGATTCCTAACATTCCACCATACTATGTGTGCATTAGGGCTAAATTTGTTCAAGTCTAAATTAAATAAAACCTGTCATAGGGAAAGATCAGATGAACAAAACCAGTCCCTTCACTCAAAGTGCAGAGCTCTGTGTTAGCATTTTACAGACTCAAGATGGTCAGTGTTGCTATGGCTGACAATAGTTTTGTTTTCAAATGTTCTAGGATCCAATTCTCTGTTTTTATGCTTGCATATTATTCTGTACTACTGCATGTAAATGAAAATACAGCTCATCTCATCTGAGATTAAAGGAGAAACCTTAGAGAATCTATACAAGTCTTGAAGAAAGGTGGGATTGCAAGAAGTGCTGGAGTAACTGGTGATGTAGAGATGAAATGACAAATAAAAATCCTTCAAAACCAAAGAAATTTTTGTTCTGTCTTCCATCTTATCCAAAGAAGTAAGATTGCTTTTATTTTAGTGTGTGCAGTGACAAAAAAGTTTTATTTGCAAAACTTAGAGAAGCAATACTAACCTTAATTACATCATGAGGAACACATGAGCTTGTTTCCTTGAGCCTGGAAATGGAACTGTGACACAGCCCTCCTATCACTGCCATTAATGTGTTGAAATTCTGCAGCTGGTGAAGCTTCTGTGTTGACATAAAAAAAAAAAATCTGTATTTATAACTTCAAGGTTCAGGTTGTTCAATGCGCACACCCAATTTTTAACTTCCTCTATTGTCTTGTTCTGAAGTCTTACAAGTTTTGTACCATTTGACTTCATATGTTTTGGTAACAAGTTGTGGTTTTACTGGGTAATGTGAACTCGCTCTACCGTTATTAAATCAAGTATTAAAGTTTCAGATACAGTACGTCTTCAAAGTACCTCCTCAGTACTTCCCCCTCTTCCCACAGTCTAGCACAACTAGGAAACACTGCCTATTATCTTGGTTATGACTGCAGTTGAATTAGTATGCAAAGAATACAAACATGACTCTAGCTCTGCTTTTATCCAGCAAGGTGTTTCTGGTGGAATGCTTCTAATTACAGCCAAAGGCAGGAGAGTGGCTCCTGCTTTGGAAGGGTTCACAGCCACAGCTGGGAATCTCACATGCTGATTCAAAAGCAAGTCTACTTTTCAGTGAAAACAAATGTTTCAGAATGCACACGAGGAGGTCCTGGTGCCATGACACTGCAATATCTGAGCAGGACACATACACAAATACCCACGTGCTGTGCAGGAACCAGGAGACCAGTGCCAACACTCCCAGCTCATCCTACAGTAGTAGCATGGGAAGAGCAAGAAAAAAAGGGCTGTACCAGAGAAAGGCAAAATGAACACCAAACATGCCAGATTTTAACTGACCTGTGCAACATGAATAAACTTGATGAACACTTCAGCCCGGAGCTGCGGTGTGGGTCTGCTGAGAACCATTAGCTGCACCCACTGAGAGATACCATTGCAGAGAGAAATTGATCTTTCCATTGTTGGGTTCTCTTTCACACAACTATTCACAATGTAGTTCTGATAATCTGAGAACTTAAACAAAAGAAACATGAATGAAAATTCAAGTAATTTGATATACCTCATGATATGTGTGTGGACAGAGGTCTGCTTTTCAAATGAAATATAAAAAAATATATTTTACACCTTGAAGATCCATAAGACTGAAATCATTCTTTTGTAAAAGCTTTGTTAAGTTCAAAGCAGGGGCTTTGACTAATTGAATTAACTGAAAGCATCTTTTTGCTGTATCTCAGGAACCTGTGCTCTTATCAACCCCAGGATGAGTAGAACTGGGGCTTTCCTCCCAGCCTCAGTGGCTTCACAGATTCATTGAGTCTAGACTTCTATAAGAAAGGTTAAACTGAATTTAAACTGTAATCTAATAACTCAGTAATAGTTTAAGGGAGTTCAGTGTTCAGTTTATGTATGCTGTAGCTGGGGCACACTTCTGAATTAAGATACACTAATATAAAAAGCAAGTTCAGCAAGATTAATATGAAACTGAGATACAACCATTAACAATGAGGGCTACAGATTCCTTAATACTTCAAAAAACAGCTTGTGAGATTCTCTTACATAATCAAGGCAATCTAAAACTGTTTGGTAGATACTTGTGACACAGATTATTTTAAAGCCATTCTTCCATTAAGATTAAGGAGAAGCAATAATTTGCTTTTGTTGATGTAATTTTTATCCATTCTAGTGATTTATCCATTAACAAAAATACACAAGAATTTGAATCATCAGAAAATGTGACATGGGATTTTTACTATGATCCATTCTTTACTATGACCACTAATACTAACATCTTACCAAAACCACTCACAGCTGTAAGAGACATACATTCCTTTCCACAGGAACACATGGAATAGCCCTGATCTCTAAGCAAAGGTCATAAATTGTCAGGCAGTAGTTTGTTTCTTACTCTCCCTCTCTCACCTTCTTGCAGCTTTATAAATTTCATCCATCTGTTTAATAAGAATTATTAGCACTTTAAAAGCAGATATGACAGCTGACACCTCTAGATTTGTCCTTGTTAAATTAAAAAGGGAAGAAATATTAGTAATAAGTAGAGCTGTCTCTGAGATTACATAGTACTTACATTACAATTATTCTTTGAATTTTGAACCCCAGCCAAATTTGGCTGGATCTTGAAATTTAAACAACTACTCTATACAGATAGATAATTTTTCAATATCTGACTACATAATTATGGACTTCATAGCAGTTTCAGTACAACTATGAATCAATTTATATTTTGTTCTCAACAGTCATCTCCTTTGGAAAAGATTTTTTTTTAAATGCTGAAGAAATTAATCTCTAAAATTCTACTTTAAAGTTTTGAATTAATTGTGGTATACAAATTTATTCATGAGATCAGCTGTAACAAGCTTGTTACTGGCAGTTGTATAAAGTAAACAAGTTTATTACTTAAATAATGCAAGTCTGTTATTGTGATGACTAACTTAAGAGCCTCAACAGGAATCCAGAATCCAGATTCTTACAAAAGACTGTGGCCTCCCTGTACTTTATGACTATAGATTAAAATACTTTCCAAGCACCAGCATGCCTCCAGTCATTACTCTGTGAACACCACTCCCTGCATTTTAATTTGCTGCAAGATGTATCTCATGGAAGATTTTGCTGTATGCTGTGGATGTGATCAAAAATTCCCTTCTGACTTTCAAATGACCAAACTCTAAACAGTTATTTCAGTAACTAATAACACAGCTGGTCATTTTCAGTCCTTCTCCCAGTATATGATGCCATCTTAAAATACCAGAAGGATTCTGTGGCTTAGCACATCATGAACACATTTTGCAAAGATTTTATTAATATACCTAATTATTAATTACATATTATTTTCTGACCTGGAGTCTTGGTAAGCTCAATTTATCCAAAAACATATGCAGGTACCCTGCATACAAAATTTATACATGTATGTAACTGCTGGAACTCCGTGACATATCTGACACTGACTAAACCCATACTTGTTGTACTGTTAATTACCTTAGATCTGCACAGAGGTTTTGAAAATGGCAAGTTATATAAGCTTTGCATATTATTACTGCCTACAGGCAGCAGTCTGTGCATGACTTCAGCTCTACAGCTTTTTAACACAAAACACAGTCACGTACTGTCAGCTCAAAATAAAGTACATTAAAGCACGACTGTGAAATCTTCCATCACCCAGTGAGGGCCCCTTTTCTTGAACAGGTTCAGCTTCATACTGTAGCATTACAAAAAGACCACCAAAACCAACTAAGTAACAGCAACAGCAGAAAAAACCACTTTGCTTTCACTCTTATTATCACAAAGACTTTGCAACTCTCCTAGATTTTGGTCTTGTAACATTCACTTTTCCATGTGTAAATTGTATCAGGTTTGAAGAGAGGTGATGTTGTAGCATACAATGATTCAAGTGAAGCCAAGGTGCATAGGGAAGTTTGCATCTTATTTGTTACAAACATTAGCGAGAAAACAAATCAAACAAAAGAAAAAATAAATTAGATAAATCCTTAAAAATTGTTTGTGTTCATGAAAGCAAAGGCAAGCAGAGTCCAATGGCCATCTTCAATGCAGTCCATTATTCACTGCACAGGATTGCTGCACTGTTCAGAACAGCCACAGAAGATTAACATTCTAGGAGAATATTCCAAGTTTCCTTTATCCCATTTCAGCCTGATTTCTGATTTGAGTGCAAGGACGCTGCTTGTTCCTGTGCCCAATGACATCCCTTGTCCTAACAAAAAGAGTTCCTTTGGAAGAAGATCTTGGATTTGGAAGAAGGTTTACTCCTCTTCCTCCAACTGATTTTGCCCCACCTCTTCTGCAGTTGAGGTTCATTCTCCCTCTCTCATATGGTTGTAGCAGAGGGGTATTTACTCAGAATAAGTTCCACTGGCCCCCTTCAACACTAGTGAAATAAAAGAGAGTCTGGAAACAGACTCAGCATGTCCAAAATCCCATATGGCAGAGTTAATCTTGCAATACTACCTCTCTGTCATAGTTTCCATGTCCTTCCCCTCTTTGCTTAATACAAATGAATAAATAAATAAAAACAACTTACTGATATTCTTCTGAAAGACTTAAATTCAAGATAGGTAAGGTGGTCTGACAGCTCCTCTGGCTCAAGGTGATCAAAAAGAAGCGAGACTTTCCGTTTCTTACTGGTGTTGGCCTTTACACGCTGTGTCAGCTTTCTAGACCAATCCCTAGAATTTCTTTTAAAACACAATTACTACAAGTTATTTACTGAAAAGCAAAATTTTCCTCTTTCCCTAAGTCACTGGTAACATTGTTTTCATGCCTTACTGCAGTAAAAAGCGAGTTATTTGGATTTCTAAACAGCAAATTCCTTTCATGCGTTAGAGTTTATATGACAAAATATTATTGTTAGTCTTTATTGTATTGATGTAGCATCTTAAGTACAATACAACTGTCTTACTAAACAGCATGAAATTCTATATAATTTCTGCAATCAGTTCTGCAATTTCAGAATAGCTGTCTGTAACTTTGCCTTCAATGAACATATCCAGTGCACATCTATTTAATAATTCTTAGATGTCCTTGACCAGTCTTGAGTATGAACTGTCTCCCTTTGCTATTGACCCATAGAGCAATAAAATTCGTTTCAATTTGAAAAACTGAACATCCTCTCTCATAACCAGTTACAAAATGCATGCCAAGTTCTGCTCTGCTTCAGCCTGTGCATTTCCAAAGTATGAACTGACACTTGTTGTGTCAGCTGCACTGCTCCACAGAACTCTCCCACTCTTATGTGACAGGGAAACATGCCTTCCCAAGAAAGAACTACATGATGTATAGCTGGAGGATTTATTCTTGTCACAACAAGTATTTTATAACCAAAATCATCCAAACAATACCAAGAGTCTGACAATGGAATAAACTATGTCCTCACTTACCTTCGTTGCTAAAATATAAACACACTTTTTTGACCTCATCTGATACCCTACCAAATTGTATTCTTCTTTTTCATTGACTTCAAGTGATCTTGCTAAACCATTAGGCACCTACAAATTTTCTAAGTTCCCTAGACAGAGTAAAACTTAGCTGTCATAGAGAATCAGCCTAAAGTCTATGCTGCAGCTAAATTCAACCAAAGGCAATCCTGAAAGGCATTCTGTTCTGCTACATAATGTATATTTCATCTGTAATGAAGTATAAATTCTTCTGAGGATAGCTAACATACAACTTATGAGAGACATTATATTCAAATGAAGGAAGTTCAGAGTTAAAGTTTGTTTCCTGAGTGTACTGAGAGTTTGGCACTCACATTTGAGATGTGTCAATCAGACGGCAGTGTAGCTCCTCACCATTAGCTCTAACCACCTCTTGAAATTCCTCCATAGCTGTGGATAGCTTAGAGTCCATTTTGAACATAATCCAGAATTCTGTAATCCAATACCTATTAAAATTAAAACACACACATACAAAATTTAAAATATTTTGATCTAACATCAGTTAGGCTGAAATTTAGATATCTGCTCCTGTTTACAAGTTGTATTTCTTCTTGAACAACTTTGGAGGATAAATCTTGCTTTTAGATGCTTTTGCCAGGCTACCTTGATTTTATCAAAAATCCAAATTTCAAGACTAAAGACAAATTAGAAACTATCTGGCTTAAGGCTGCATAGAACTGTGCTACACATGTAGTCTGCAATAAATTCAATATCAAAATTTCTTCCTTTACAATAAATCTAGATAATATGCACCCATATGTTTTCTTCATGAACTTTTAGGTTTTATAAACTTGAAATTATTTGGTCTGGACATCAAAAAAATACACTTTGATAGTCACAAAAATCTACTAACTGAATACACTTAATAGTTTACAGGTGATTTTGTCCCACATGCACAAAATCTTTTCAGAGAATTACAGTTTGCGTTGTGGGGCATTCAAATTGTTTCAGTCATTTTGTATTTCAACTCCTATATGTGACTTGTCATCAGTGTGGTAGGTTGACCATGGTCAGCAGATAGGTACCCACTCAGGTGTTCACTGCAGTGAAATGGGGGAGAGAACAGAAAGGGCAAAAGTCAGAAAAATGGGTGGGTCAAGACAAAGATAGTTTAATACAAAAGCTAAAAACATAAAAAGTAAATGATGTAAAGGCAAAGACCATCTCACACAAGACACCCAGCAACTGTGGAATGACTACTCCCCAAGTTTTTATTGCCCTGAGTATGACCCTGTATGGCTTGGAGTGTCCTTTGGTCAGGTCAGGCCAGCTGTCCCAGCTGTGTCCCCCTGCCAGCCCACTCTGGTGGGGGCAGAGTGAGAAGCAGAAGCCTCAGTGCTGTGCAATCACTGTTATAATACCATATACAGCTATAATCCTGCTGTGCTTTACTCACAGATTCAAGGCACAGCACTACAGAGGCTGCTGTGAAGAAAGTTATCTCCACCCCAGCCAGACCCAGTACCACATTCTTTGTAAAAATCTGTACTTGTGGGAGAAATGGAAATGCACACTCTTACAGATGCATGTATGTATGAATTTGCCTGAGAGCAAAAATGCTACCAGATCTCACACAATACTAAAGCATTCTGACAATAACCAATCATAATCTGCTCTGTAACATCATCACAATTTAAAACAAATTCTACCTTCCTCTTACTAATAATTTCCTCCTTTGTGTAAAAGAAGAGATATCATCAGTCTGTTACAGATGAATATTTCCCCTCTCTTCTGTTTTCTCCAAACTGAGATATTAAACTTTAGTACACTTAATAGGTAAAAAAAGAACTGTTCTAGGATCATTGCAAGTGATGAAGTAGAATTACTAAGGAGAATTATCTACCAAATGCAATAGAGCTTTGCTTAGTATAAAAATATCTGCAATATCCCACTTTATTTTTAATAGACCTATACAATAATATTAGACACACTTCTACCATTTTCCGAGCACTGTCAATTTTCACAGATGCTTAAGATACAGATTCATATAGACTCAGTTCAAACCTGACCCAACAACACATGCACTGACTTAACCAGCTCTGCTCAAAGCCAGTTAGACCTTTTTATGTAAAAAATTCTAGTGTCAGTTTCAGATATGCAAAAACACACTTATATGTATCACATGGATGACTGCAGACTAATGACTAATAGCTGCCAACCAAGAATGTACTTACCTCACAAAATAGCAGATCTTTACGCACAGCATGGAAGAGTTATTTTCTAAAGCATTAAGATAGGTAGAGAACTGTTAAGGAAAACCACTCACATTGTGGCATGTTAAGGAAATCCATTCACATATGGTGTAAAATATAACATGCTCAAAACTTCCCAGCCTGTAAGCAGTAAGAATCACCCTGCTGATGGTACATATTATATCAGATTAGGGTTTTATGTGAGTATATACAAAGTACATCCCAAGGTGGTTACCAAAGTTTATTGCAGCTATGACTTTTATGAGTAATATTGATGCAGTTGCCAGAGTGCTGAGGAGTGTTAACCAGTAAAGCAATTCTGTTTTCAACGTGTTTCTTTGCAACACATCTCACAATTTTTCATAAAACTTGTGCACTGACATATCTCATTAAAATCTGAAATAGTAATGCCAAATTTATTAATCAGCTAATTCGCTGAAGCTTAAAAAAAATGCTATTTTCTTTGAAACATAACCAGTTGTAGACAATGATAGAGCAAAATGTAACAGTAACCTCACCTTTCTAGCTACACAACAGTTTTCATTTGACTTGCTCTGACAACTGAAAGAAACACCTGTATTTTTAGTCTATCGGCTCTTTAAAACCTATTTTGATATTGTAGCCAATGTCCACATCTTTCCATGTTGAAGACATGGAAAATCCTTTTTGAAAATGTATTATGAGTGTCTTGACTCTTCTAATGGGGATGACACACATATTTTCAGGCCTGAAAAACGTAATTTCATGAAAATACCTTGTGGATCCACTCACAATCAAATAAAAATTAACTGCAGCCTAAATCTACCACAGCTGAGGGGACATGCCATCTGCCCTTTAAGTGTGCTTACATTAGGCTGACTATAGAACTGGTGAAGTCTGAGTAAGTTCCCAAATATTTTTAAAGGCCCCTCTCTGAATGTCTAAAATTAGACGACTTAGGAAGAACTTGTAACCCATCCCCTAAATTATGAGAGTGATTCTAGGGGATGGGAAATGGTGCAACTGGAACACTTGCAAGGTTTTGCAAAATACAAGAGCCCAGACTACCTGATTAATTCAAAACTGTCTTTAACTTTCAATGTCTTTACAGGGAGCTACACACAGAGTTAAAAACCAAACTTGCACAATAAAAGTCTAATAAAAAATCTGAATTGCTTTTCTGATTGTAGAAAACATTCCAGCTCAGAAAGATGCAAGCACTGACTTTGCTCCACTTTCCAAGAGCCCAGGAGCCTAAGTGAAATGCAACACTACACCACAGCTGTGGCTGAGCACACTTGATCCAACACCTCCCAGCAGAGAAGCAGCAGGACAGTCCTGCTACAGACAGACAGTCAACGCTGCAGGAAAGCTCTGCTGTCAGGGGTGCTGCCTGGAAATGCCTCTAAGACACAGAGTTTGAGAAAAGAAAGGATTATTAAATTGAACTGCACCAAAATTGGATGGAGATTCTTAGCAGGACATGTCTCCTTCCTGTACTGTGCTCATCTAATTAGGAGTAAACATTCAGTAAAGCTAAGAAGACAGCTAACATATTCCACAATTAAAAATTCCAAAGAAAGGAGAGTGTTGTGGGTATGATTAGCAGCTACATTGTGAAAAATCTAATGAGCCAGAAAGACACATATATGAGTCCAGGCAGTCAACTCAAAATGGGAACAAATAGAAAGGAAAAGCTTGTGATTTATTTCAGCAATTTTTAGTGTGTGTGAGAGAAATAATTTTTGTTGAAAATTTTTGTATCCAGATGATACAGTTTTGTTCTTTGCTCTTTGAGTTGATAGTGGACAGAGACAGAAACAGATTTAAAACTTAGGCCCAGGTTCACTGTACCTAATCAAGGTACAACACCTGCTAGATGTTCCCTCCACAGCCAACAGAGGGTCATTTATCCTACTTAAAACCTGGAGTTTCATCTTTTGCTCTGTGTATAGCAAATTAAACCAGACAAACAAAAAAATCCAACTTTAAACCAAACAAAAGCACACCCTATAACCAAAACCTGTAAAGAAAAGTAGACAATTTAATTAGTGGAACACTAATACACCCATAGATTAAATATCCTCTACTTACCCATCTCAAGCTCGTCAGGCTATCAAGTTACCTTAAAAGCAGGTGAGGATTACAAAGGATATAGATCAACAAGCTTCTGAAGCATGTCAGCAGAGGAGATGATAAACTGATGCATGGCCAGAATTATTTTTAGCAGCTGGTTGTTTTGACATGCATTTCCTTCTAAATCTGAAAAACAAAAAGATCTTGCTATACCTTCATAAACAATTTGCAACAGGCTTTTTCAGAATCCTAACTCCAATCAGGTCTGTTCATGTATGCTATTTCAAAGATAGCAGTAACTTACTAATTTAGGAACTGCATCATTTTTCTGGTGAGAGCCATATAACAACTACTATATTTCACTAGCATGTTTAGAAGACCCTTGGAAAAAAAAAAAAGAACAAAAAGGGCAAGCAAAAAAGCATTTGTGTCTCAAAAGCACTCAGAATATCCAGATAATTATACATAACGATCTAAGCCCAGCAATGCACTTAAATGCTTAGCTTTAGGCACACAAATATAAACTTGGACACAAATCATTGAACTGCAGAGCAAAATAGTTCAGTTACTGATGCCTATCAGTCAGTCATGAGTATATCTACACTTATCACACAGAACAGCAATATTCTCAAGGGCTTGTGAGGCTCTTTGTACAAGGACATACCTAACACCAAAGTACACACACAGGATAGGATCACAGATGTGCACAGATGCACATGGAATGAGATACAAGTCATGCTGTAAACCCAGAGGTTCACCTGTGCACACTCCCTGTGGTGAACCTAAATGTACTGCACATAACTTGAACTATGCATTACAAAGATTTCAGCTGAAGAAGGTCTTTAGACTACATCTGTCTTCTGGGTCTTGTGGGGATTTTTCCCAAAAAGATCAAGGATTGAAATGCAGCAGAGTAGTTTAAAAAGTTTCCATTTCTGCAACAAACAGTAGTGAAAGTGTTTGTAAACATTAACTGACAATGTTCTCCCAAAGCCAGTCATAAGAGAACCTAAGTAGCTTGAATTGGAATTTGATATCCTTTCAAATACAAAACAAATTTTATCTTCTCAAATAATTTTAAATAGATTAACATCTATGGGAATAAATGTAGTTTTCTCTTTAAAAAGCAGTTGCAGGAACAAGATAAAGAAGCAGAGCAAATATGGCAAAATGGAAAAGGGATGTGAAACAGCAGATTTGCTAGGGAAGGCAGGGAGAAAACACTGTAACTTGCACATCACCAAAATGGAACATCACTTAGCCCATTTGCAAAACAAGACAATCCACATTAGTTACTGGGCCAGAATTTCCATGCCCTTCTACAGGAAGATACCAAAAATATCCACCTTCAGTGATACAGGCAAGGGGAAAGTCTGCCTGTCCTACAGCCCCATAAATGAGAGCAGTATAGACACCAAGTAACAGGAAGTTCCTGATGTGCCTTTTGATTTATGCTAGGAGTTCTCAGTTTCACAGCAAGAACCAGAGTTTATGTGTTCCCTGTTTGTGTTCACAGGTAATTCCATTCCTTACTGAAAGAATCCTTCCAAAATATAAACTGCCCAGGTAATACAGCATGGGCACTGAGGGCAAACCAGCAAGTTATTCAGCTAGAGAAGTGGGAAGTTTGCAGAGGAAGGCTGGGACATCAAGAATCAATACTTATTCAGGTCTTTAGCATTTGGCATTTTGTACTCTTGAGTGTCTTCAGGAAGAGTAAAATTATTTTAGGCCTTGCACACAGAGGCCTATATCAGTTTTCATTCTTTGACAAAACCTGGTGTTCTGCCAGAAGTCCATCCACTAGCTCCTGTTTAATCAGGGAAACAGTTCAGTATATGCTTAACTTGGAAGCCAAATGGATATGTGCATACATACTATTAAGTATATATAGCTTCTCATAAGTGCTCATATAGATCATTTCCAGACAACAAAGACAAAAAATGCTCTCTCCCTTAGCACTTCTGTTGTGTGCATTCCAAAATCCCCTGCCATGACATAACACAGGTACCACTTGGCCAAAAATTCCAATTTTTGTCCTTTAGAAGGTCTCTCTTCCATCTAGCTTTTTCATGTCACAAAGGTGCAGAGAAAAACAGTATGTTCTGTCTACTACGAGTAATTAGGTCAACACATTTATGTTTTCCTGCATAATAAAAGTGTATTTATGCTTTACCACATCCAAACCTAATTATATTGCAGCAAAGGTACACTTCATTACAATGGCATGCAATTATTTTGCACACATTAAAGCAATACTAGGTTTTGGGCTATCTGTTCTCTCGTCCAACTAAAAGGCTTACCTTCACAAAAAACCCCATTGTCTTAGTGATGGCTTAAAAAACCAAATAAACACTCTGCAAAAAGAAACCTGTTCAGTACCACTGAGCACTGAACTGTAGCAGAACACAATTTGATGGTGAAGCATCTTTGTGCAAACGGTGGAGCCAGCTAGAAGGCTCTCAGACTGTGCTGCAAGCGAGCCTCTGAGTGCCTCTGCAGCACTCTCTTGAACCCCCAGCAGTTTGTTTTAAAACTTCTTCTCATTTCCGTTTGTATACCTGCTTCTAACCACACAGCCTGCCGAGCAAAACCACGGAGTGAACGCTAACTAAAGTGGGATGGGTGTGTTTCAGTTAGTCAATTTACACTACAGAAAGCTGCAAGTTACTGCGCAAGCCTTCGCTTTGTCTCGCTGCAGCAAAACACAAATAACCAACTGGCTGCATGTTTTGCTCCTGTAAATTCCTTTATGGTACGAAGATCTTTAGCAAATACACTCTGGAACAAAAAGGAAAGCAGAAGTTGAATATACTTTTCCAGCACTTAACTCCATGAGTGCAAGACAGTTAACGCTAAGTATTTTATGACCTACAGTAGTAGCAGAAAGCCATTAGAAACTACAATTACCAAAGTTCCATTTCTTATGTGAGACTCAGAACACACAAGGGTAAGAACATTCTAACCTAGGCCCAGCAGCCACTCTATTGCATGATCCAAGGAGTGACTCCTTGTAATCCATGATTTAGAAGCAGCTGAAGTATTGCTTGTTCCTTGAATGCTTTAGAGGAACAAATTACTCAAAAGTCAGTAAGGCTTTAAGAGCAAACTACCTGCTTTTCACCAGGCCCTGATGGCCAGAGTCTGTGGTAGATATACTTAAGAGACAGAGTATGTTCAGTAGAGAAGATCACTACACAGAGACCTTCCCTCTGACTCACTAACGCAATGATAAGGCAATAGTAAGAATGCCAAGGATGTCTTAACCAAACTGAACTCTAAGGGAAAGAAAAGTTAGCTTTTCTAGGTCTAAGAGGCCTTTATTTCATAAGCACCACCTTCATTTCATAAGCAGGTTCCAACTGTATCACCTAGAGTACAATTTGAAATGAATCAGAAGTGAATCACAGAGCACTGACATCACATGATCAGTGACTAAGCTACTAAGAACACGAATAACTTCTTGTAAACTCCCTTAAGTCTCCCAGTGGTTATCAAAAAGTAGCACCAAAAACAATGCAGTGCAAGAAAGCATCAAGCAATTGCCAGAAGTTAAGTGCAAAGCTGAAAGTCGTGGGTTGCTATTCTGATGTGCTACATAGAATTCTTCAAGACTTCTGCAATTTTTTTTTCTTAGTAGTTTAAAGAAGATGGTGTGGGGATGGTGCTATAAATGTCTGCAAAGATTATTAAAGCAACATGTGATCTGAAAACTGAGGGAACTTATGTTCTTAAGGTCTCAAGTTTCCAAGGACCTTGTTGAAACACACAGACATGTATGAAATGTGCAGATACATGTGGGAGTACATGGTAGGGTTTAGTGCCTGAAATAAACAGCTGTAAGTCAATGCATCTGCCCCACTGCCAGGTGCAGTACTGCAAGGTAACTTTAAAATGGCTAGAAGCAACCAAAACTAAATAAAGTACTTCATGAGTATTTTACAGATACTCCCTGGAAATTCCCTTTACAAACAGGAAACACTCTGTTCACCTTCAAGTTGAAACTTATGCAACTCCTAGTAGCCTTCTCACTCCAGGCTTACTACTTCTGTGTAGGAATTTGATGCCCTGTAACAGAGCTGGTCATTTAACTCTTCATTCAATTGAACACATTTGGTCAGAATCAGACTCTTAAGAAGCCACCATTCTCCTCATCAGTTATGACACCATTATTGAGGGTCAGCAAGCAGATTTAACTTAAACTAATTTTTTAATGACAGCTGAAAGCTCAGTTGATGGCAGACATCAGGGCTAATGTCTTCTATTCTTCTGCTCCAATACAGAATCAGCTTTCTCAAAACCATGCTTCAGAACCAGTTTAATTTGTTTTTAATATTCTACAGTGATGAGGACTTCACAGCTTTTGTAGGTGACTTATTCCAACACTTGAGTTTCTCCATCATTTAAGAGTTCTCCTTTCTGTCTAATCAAATATTTCAGGCAACTTGGGCTGCTTAAGCCCAGACTCCACCAGACAGAAAAATATTTTCTTTATCTTATCAATGTATCTTCTCTGTTCAAGGGTTGCTTCACTCATCTATTTTCTGAGCTAAGAAAGACCAAATTTGTCATTTTTTTATTCCTCAAAGACCAGGTTTTCTAGCTCTCTGGTCAATTTTGATGTTGTTTTCTGAACCCTTTATAGCTCACACCATTATGAAGCAAATCTGAATATAGTACTACAGAGGAGATCTTAGCACCAGAGTTAGAATATTATACCTAATATCCTCTGCATAATACCTTTATATACACCTACATTTTAATGTAAGTAAATGTGCATGTATAATGTATATACAGAAAATATAAAAATACACACATCCCTCTATGCATGCACTTAAGAGCTTCTGCAGTGATACAAGATCATTGATTGTAATTAATACCACTTTCAGTTTTAAAGCCCCTCTTCACAGTGAGATCCTTTTGTGCAGAAATGCTGTACATGAAGGACTTTACCAAACTGTTTTTACAACTGATTACTCTAAGTAGAACTTTGTACTCATCCTTTGCGAATTTTTCTTTATTTCAAATCATTTTCTCAAGTGCTTAATATCTTTCAGAAATAATAAGACTTAATTAGAATGTCCTTACAAAGATGACACTGGAATTAGATAATAGAATGCTTTTTTTAGTTTTAGCTGCAGCAGGAAGCAGGTGGAATACTGAGCTCTCCAGCTTAGATTTAATTCTGTACAGGATGGTGGCATTCCCCTTCATGCAACAAGAATGACATGATGTTTAGCAGACAGCACCCAAAAACTCAGGGAATTGCACTAAAGTTTTGGGTTCATTTGTTTGTGTCTTTTTAAATTCGCTTATTGTCCATACAAGCTTGCAACAACTGAGTTTTACATAAATTTATTTACACGAGTAATTGATTTTAGGAAGAAAAACTCCAAAACTAAACTTAGAAGAAATCAGTATTTTCCTGAGAGGAAAGAACTGCACTACTTTGTGATCAATCCTGCACCAACAGCCCTCTAAACAAGCCAAGTAACACATATGTTAGAAGAAACTTGGTGTTTCTTCAAGTCTACTCCCTTTAAACTCCCTACAGAACAGAGGAGGGGGAACCCACTCTTGTTCCTCCAAATACTTATAAACAATGCAGATATATCCAAGACAAAAGTGAGGATAATATGCATCCAAAAAGAATAATAAGACTGTTCTCTGTGAGGGTAGGGAACATTAGAGGAGAAAAATCTCTAGGGAAAACCATTACCCTCTCTGAGAAACAGCTTTTGGAAAGCTACATCTTGCAGAAAGAGCTCTAGGTGGGTAATACTTTGAAATGAAAACAAGGAGATAAAAGCTCTTGTCAAAGGGAAATGGGATGATTTTCAGAAATTAAAATGTACTTTGAGAGAAACCAAATGCAATGTGGGTGGAAAGCATTCCATTAGCCTTGGAAATTCAGATGAAGTACACAGAAGAAGATAAAAAGTTTGCACACATGGATGCACACCATACATCATTCTACAGCATATTTAAAATACTGATTTTAGCAAATTTAGATGAGAACTTTTTAATCAAATAGTCTTTTTCTCCAAAGCCTACAAAACATAATTAGAGCATGCAAGACCTTTTCCAAAGCTTCAAATCATGATCCTGGAGCCATGTGCATTTTTCGAGCCGCAGGCAGCTCCTGAATAATTCAAGTGTAATGCTTGGCAGCACAGCTGTGCTAGCATAAGCACTGATGGAGAGGACAAAACAGACTCCCAGAAGAGAACCAGTAACTTCTGAGGCCAGTGTCCCTGTCTGACCACTGAACACAGATGTGTGCTTAACCCTTACACTGCAGGGTTTCAGGAGAAGCTTCCCTCCACCTGCATGGCTGATGCTGGGGCAGCCAGTCATCACACCCATGAAACCTGTCCCACCCAAAGGTTCAAGCTGTAACAGACCAGTAGACACCAAGCTGCTTGCCTCTCAAGGGCTTGAAGAAGCTGCAGATCACTTGGGTCCCAGTAACCTCAATTTTCACTACTGCTGCACACTCCAGCTCTAAACCAGCTCTAATATTCCTCACTTACCATGTCATTTACACACCTAAGCTAGTCCCAGTCTTTGCTCTAACTTCTAGGTGCACTTCTGGAACTGGTGTTTACAGCCTGTGGCAAACTAGCTTCTAACCCAGCAGCTGGGGATGCCTTCTCACAGTGCCCCACCAGCGAGGAGGATGGAGGGACAGCCAGGACAGCTCACCCCAACTGACCAAAGGGATATTTCGTGTCATATCATATAATGCTTAGCATTTAAAAACAGGCTGCAAGTTTGTCAGGGCTGCTGTTGCTTGGGAACTGTCTTGGTATCAGCTGCTGGTGATGGGCAATTAGAATATTTTGCATTGCTAAATAAGTTATACTGATTTTTCCTGAAGTTACATTTAGAGGCGTGAAGATCGAATTCTCAGTCATATCTCTGTGGTAAATATAAGCAAAGAGGAGATTGTTTAATAAAGCAAGAAGTCTAAGTTTTCTTAATTTTATTACTTACTTCTTGGCTTTGGAAAATTATATTGAAAAACCTGAAGTCATATTAGCTAAATAGAACTTTATAATATGTATATAAAGATACCTAAAGTTCCTTTCCTTTGGGAAAATTTTTTCACAGACATCAGGTTAAAAAAGAAATCATTTTCATTTTGGTACAATCACAATTAACTTTAAACAGCACTTAGAATTCTCCAGAGCAGTAACTACTTGTCTGTTCCCACAATGTCATGCATTCTACAGAGCAGTAATGACTCTTCTGTTCCCACAATGTCATTAATTGATCATTAACATAGTTTCTGTTGCCAAGCAATACTGAGGTTTCTGCAGTGTATTTGACCAAATAGCACTCAGATTACTTAACACACAATGATCAGCAGCATTTTCATACAGAACAGCATCATGAATAAAACTTAACTACTTGAGAGGGTGGGATTGGAGACCTGAACATTCAGCCCCGGCTTCATGAGCAAGGGAAAGAACCCTGCAAGTTTGTGCAGCATGAGAAAAACCCAAAAGATTGTTTAGGCAAGAGGAAAAAAGCAAATGGGCATAGTTACATTCTGTGGGTGTGCATATGCCTGGAAAGAATTTGTTGCCTTTGAATCAGAATTCTCTCCTAGAATTTGTTACATAGTAAATTTGATAAGAGGATAAAGGCAGTAATTGAACTGTGATGGTTGTAGTAGTTAATTGGATGTTTGAACTAGACTGGAAGAATGTATTTATGCTAAAAGTAGAGTGGGTTTTTCCAGATGACTGAGAGGGGAAAAACTGGATGATGTCCATTTTTTCTGTATTTTAGAGAAGAAAATGCCTACAGCTCTAAAGAGTGAATTCTAAAACTTGCCCATTTTGTTGTTTGCAAGATGGATGCAACATGTAGCTGATTCTCAAAGAATTCCTAAGACTCAGTATGTTTTTGTATGATATTGATAGAGCAATATAAAAATATTATCAGCTCACATAACTAGACAACTCAATAATGTAGTTATTTTTTATTCCAAAATGTGAACTGTGATTAACTTGGACCGTTTTAGGCAGCTTACACCTAAAAGGCCACCAGCAGCTTTGTGAGATTTTTGATTTCTGTCAAATCAATTCCGTGGCATCATTCATCCAGATTAGCCTGGATGCTGTTTCCTGTGTTTCTAAGGTTTGTTTACAAACATGTCACTTTATCACAAGCTGAGGCAACAAGCTAGTTTAGCATGGATCAGACACTGCAGAACGACTCACATCACAACCTACCATTAGACCTAGCTATGACTATTTATGACCATTAGAAGTTACAAACTGCATTAGTTTCACATAAACTCTATTAAGAACATTGCTAATCTTTGAAGTTATAATTTTCAACTTCCTTTAAGCCATCCATGGGTTAAAACTGGCACACATGTATAAACAAGTAGCCCCACTGCAGTTTATCCTGGATGAGATTTCACACAGAATTATGCTACATGGTCTCAGAAACATTTTTGTTGCTTTCCTAAAGACCTTTATTTACATCTCTTTAAAGAAACCAAACACAGGGACACTGTGCTGTGAACATGCATTTGAAGGTGGTTTTAACTGAAGTGTCTGAATTGTAGGATAAGCATAGGTCATCCATATGCTACAGTAAACATCCTGCCAGCACTCAAATGTAAGAGGCAAAGAGTAAGATCTTGTACTCAGAGGTTAAGGACAGAAATACCTTCATAACAGTAACATCTTGAGCTCTTAGGGAATTTTCAGCTTTTAGATGATCCTCAGATTTTTTTAGGAAGACATAAGTGTTTGAATAAATGATGGCTTTCAAGTGCAGTCTTGGAATCGTTTGTTAGATAATTCAAAGTAACATTTCGGGACTTCACTGCAGACAAAACAAGGAGATACCAAACTGACACTATGTGGAAGACACATGTTGTCCTGATTGCAGGAGAATCTTTAAACACTTGTGAAAACAATTTAAATAAACATTTTGAGTGGGCAAGGAAACGCTGATCCTACATGGTTTATAAGCTTGAATGCATGTTAAAATAGCTCATTGGATCTTTGAAAGGTATATTTGTTTAAAAAAACAAGCATCTTTAAACTTTACTATAGTTTAAAAAGGTAGATTTATAAGGTAAAGATGGACACAGTCAAAGGAAAGAAACAGGGACCTCTTACCATGCACTAAAATATTGCAAAGTTACCAAAACAAAAATAATTCTAGATTAGAAACTGACTTCACAACACATGGTCAGAACTTCAAGTTCACAGCAGCATGAGATACCTTGGGGTTATAAATGTCAAGAACATGTAGCAGATGTAAAGTTAACAAACTAAGGTATCCAGTGAACACTGCTAATACATTTCTCCCCTCTGATCTCTAACACTTTCTGAACTAGATATATGCTATGCATTTATGTAGTCTCACAAAGATTACTGTAAGAACCAGACATAAAAGCAGAGCTGTGCTACTGAGCATATGCTTCCTGTGCTCTGCTGATCTGCCAGCAAACTAGACCCTACTGTGCTGGTTTCCCAACAAAACTGATAGATTATGTGCCTTTACAACTAGCAACAAAATAGGAGACAAAGCCATATCAACTTTCAGAGAACTGTCTGCCAGTCAAAAGTACATTTTTTCCAGGTATTTTATGTACATAAGGGAAAAAAATGGATGCAGGGGGTTAAAGTCACTGTTTTATGTAAAATTCCACTCCAGAATCACAGTCACTAATGAAGATTTTCTCTAGAATAAATTATCTCCCTCCTGAAGCTGTCATATTCCAGGCCAAGATCTATTAACTACTTCTTTGCTTCCCTGAAATTATAACTTCAGCCATCTTGTTGTCAATGGAAAAACTAATTTTAATTATCTCTTTAGGACCTTTTTGTTCAGATTTAATATCTCTGCTGTAGAGGTTGCACTGAATCTGACCTTTCTGTACCTACTGTATCTTGTAGGGTTTTTTAATCATTTTACCCTACCTCCTGCTCTTCCTCTCTATGCACTCTCCTCCCTTCTTTATTTCTCTTTTCCTCCCCTTCTTTTCTAAGGCAATCACCTGTGATGCATGTACTTTGCTCTAGAATTCTCCTTGTCAATCCAGATCAGAGCAGTGACACCATCCTGTAGCTGCTTGTAATGTTGAGAGGTCTTCCAAAACATGTGGAACACGATTTGAATCACTGTCCTGTATGGCCAAACCTCTTAAAACTGATGAGACTCATTTCAAGTCTCTACAGATCTTCTCCTAAGAAAGGACCAATATTCCTTTCTCAGGCACTTCCTACCTTCCATCTCTCATCATGCTATTTTTCCCCCAAACTCCTGCTTTCACTTACATCTTTGCTTTTTTGTTGCCTTTACTTTTGGCAACTGATTTGCAGGATGATTCATCTTAGTCACCCTGATTCAAACTTCCATGGGACTTGAAGAAACCTCTACTTTTAGCATGTCCTCATTATGCTGTTGAATAAGGACTGGTATGATGCCACTCTCTCAGATGTGGTGACCACCTACGTGACTTCAGACCACCTCATATGACCCTCTGTCACTAAGGCACACGCCTGTCATTCATCACTCCAGGCTAAAGAACACCAAGTTTGAGGGGTGACAGCACACACTAACCACCCCAAAGCAGGAATTTCAGTTAACTGCACTGACTAAGCTTTTGGATTAATTTGGCTCTCTGGACAAAGTCTTTCTACAAAACATCTTGGAATCCATTTAAAATACTGCAGCAAAGTTTAGTCATCTCACTCTTAATTTCAATTTAGCATATCCCCTTCCTCCTTTCTTCTCCTAATCCATGTTGTAAGATAAACTACTTATGCTTGTGTTTTTCACAGCTGCAAGTGTGTATTAATTCTTCATACTTTCTTGGTTAGACCTTCTTGTGATATTCTCTGCATATACAGCAAAAGGCTGCCAACTTCTCCTTACAAACCATTGTTGACAGCAGCCTCTCTTACACACTATTTGCTTTTTCCAAATACTTGTATAATTGAGTCCAGGAACATAAACTCAGCTGCATCTGTTACAGAGGAATTGTATTTGTACACATAACATCAGCAAGTGCAGTGTAATGCTAACAAGATGCAATGTATGTTCTGAAACATGATGTATCACCATCTCTATCTGCTGCCTCTTGTTCTCCTTAAGATTCCTCAAGGGCTTTTTCCAGAAAGTAAACTTCAAATGTACAATGTCTTAGGGGGGTTCTGTACTTTAAACATTTAAATAAAACTTGCTCAAATCACAATAATGACTTTATAGAATAATATATAAAATGTTATAGGTCAGCATATCCAAGACTGGAGACACGATCTCAGCCTACAAAGAACTATTAGCATAGAGGTTAGAGGATTTCAGTACTATGCAAGAAAGAAACTTGCTCAATCATTCAGATTTCTTGTAATCATTCTACAACTATGCTTTTTCCCCCACCATTTCGCTCCCTGCCCCCAACCCTCTTCAAAATCTCAAATTAATTTTTTTTCATCTCTTCCTTTATTAGCACAATAACATGACTTAATTTTGCACTGCTTGTATTGATAGCTACAAGAGCCTTCTTTAATGAACTTCATGATGCAGGTTTTCTACTGTTGTAGCAGTTGTATTTTTACTTAAATACCTTAATGGGAAGTTCCAACATAGCATGAGAACATGCATAATATCACAGAAGATGTATAAACACAGACACTATTCAATGAAAAATCTAAACCTCAACATGCAGCACCCAACATGATTTTAGCAGTCCTCAGTGAGTTATAATGTTTGCAGATGCACCAGAGTTCCCCTTGCTTGACCTATGTACAGCTTGTCAAGGGTCAAGAAAACCCGGTCTAGTGGACTACAGTAAATTTTCTACCTGAACTGCACAGGTACACTTGCTTTTCTTTGTTACCTTTAGTCTTTTTAATAGATTCATGTACAGGGACCTGACAACACCTAAACATGTCTATATTGCTACAAAGAGTATTAGCCAAAAACAATCTCCTACTCAGGGTTTCACCTGCACTACTTTAAATCTACCACCTTAATAATTTTACTAGATTTTTATATTGTTACATTTATATTACTGTTTTTTCATCAATATGTGGAGACATTATTATTGGTCAAGCAGTCACAATATTAAAACTACCTGAAGGTCTTATGTTTTAGATATCTTATCCTCCTCCTATTGAACTGAAACTTATAAAAACATCAATCAACATTTGTTGAGGAATTAGGGCTTTATAGCAGTTCAGTGTCTTTACAATAATGAATTGAGGGAGAAAAGAAGCAAAAAAGAAACTTTACTGACAAGTACATGTTTCACCAGCTTTTCTCAGACATGCATTTCTCTGCACATACTGACTAGAAGGCTTTAAAGTTACAAAAGAAGTCATTTCAAACAAATGTGAAAGATTAGTCATTGTTTACACAGTATTTATGCACTGTACCAGTAGATCAGCACGGTGTGTTACTATTTAACTATATAGATAATTATTTTAAAACTGAGTGGGTGTTCAAGTACATTTATTTTCTAAGGACTACTTCTGATACTAGGACTTTGCCACATATACTTTGGGAGTAGCTCACAGCACTGAAAGACTCAGCATTAACAAACAGATGTGCTACTTAAATTATTCAGAATCACTTTAAGTGTCCTCAGTAATAACATATTTTAATTATATTAAATATAAACACACTGAATGAAACACACAAAATGAAAAAGTTGAAAAAAGAAACCAGGGATACACAGCTTAGGCAATGGTTATGCTTATCCATATTTCAATTCTTATTGTAGAAAGACAAATGGATAACTGAGAGGTTAAAAAAAATAACATTCAGTTGTGATTTCTGTTTGGATTCTTTCTCTTTTACAGAAAAGCTACTTTAAATCTATACTGATGATGCAAAAAGCAATCCAGTGTTATCTCACCTAGCTTAAAAATAGCCCTTCTCACTTAAAAATGCTTAATATGAACACGTTGCTTACACACATCATGAGAATGTTATTGCAATATGCAAAAATATAATGATTACTTGCTAAAGTTTACAAAATTGGCACTTGAAGGAACGACAAAACTACTCTTAGAAATAGAGATGATTGGAATTTGTCTGGTTCCCTCCAGAAAAAGCAGTAATTACTCTAATCTCTCACACATACGCATAATCATTGGTTGAGCCAAAAACCAAAAATGCAATCACCTGTAGCACAGACAATTCTCAGTTAACACTTTTCTACTCCAACAATAAATCAATTTGATTATTTACTAAGGGATTTAACCATAGCCAGGACAGAAACAAATTAAAATGCCTCCAAAAGCCTCCAGGCACTCACCAAAAGACTGAATGCAGGTTTCCAGAAGATCTTCCAGCGTGGCTCCTTTGGCTAAGTGCCCCAAGGGCACCATCATGACCTGAGTGTGATTCGAGAGGCTGGGGCAGTGGCTGGTCTGCTGCAGCTCCAGAGCTGATTCAGGGGCAGTGCTGCATGCTTGGGCAGGTTGCCTAAAAGGAAGCACAACAGTGAAGTAAATACAAGAGTGGCAAATTTCCCACTGCATGGGAAAGGACGAGTTAAAGTGCTGAAAGACATAACCCTCCCACGTCATATGTACACCAAAGGGACTGCTCAGTAAGTGGCTTTTTTTTTTCTGCTAAATGTCAATTGTAGAGCACATGGTTATGGAGCTACCTGAATAATCTGTCAAGATTATCAGAAGTCTTGCCTCTTTTCTGGAGAGTATCAATAACCTATCACCACGTGTTTGTGTGCCCACCAGCAGTAAAGCACAAAAAAACCCCTAACTATTATGCACACTGGAAAACACCAGACTAGCTTTATTAATTCAATTTGGAAAAATACTATTAAGTAAATAAAGTATTAGCACAACCTAACAGTGGAGTATTTCACAATCAAAACAATTAATTTGCATCTATTCTACACTATTATTTCTTATTAAGTTGTTTTAAAATAGCATACATGAGCAAAAAATGTATTTAATAAGGATGGTAAATGAGACCAAACCAAAGCATATATCTAATTTTAGTCTTGTGTTTTGATCATATAATATCTTCTACTTCAAATGTGTATGTTTATGAATATTAAAGGCTATTTGTTGCTTGCATACCAGTTCATATTTCTGTATGAAATAGTAAATAGGAACAATATTGTATTGATGAAAAGTGATGAAACATATTTGCCTGCAAGTAACAAGAACCACTGCAAAATCTGACTTGAGATATAACCATACATTCACAAAAGAACAAGCACTGCCGTTTCAGTAAAACTTGTGTTGATTTCAGGGACTCCTGAAATTTCAGGGATTCTTTGGGTTTATTTCAGACACTCCACAGTCTTCCTGAACAAGTGACTGCAGCATCTTTAACCTGCTGTCTTCAGCTTTCCTGTAACTTTTCTTGGAACACTATGCAAGACTCTATTAATCAGCTGGAAAGACAGAAATTCCTCCAGTGTGCGTATTACATACAGACAGTAGAAGTAAATTCACAAACATCCCCAAACAGGCACTCCTGCATGAAGTTAAGAATATGCATGCCTTACGAAGACAGCTGGAGCCTACCTCATCCTCCTCAAAGTCCAGCCTTATCTTTATCTTTCCGTCCCCCTGGAGTGCTGGGAAAGCCACACAACTGAGCACGGTGTCACTGACAGCCCAACACTGATCCCAGGCCTCCATAGTTGCAAATTCAGGAAAATACACGCCTGACCCTTCAGAGTAACCATCACTCCGCTCCTCCGTAGTTAGGCTGGCAGTGGCTGACATGCAAACGTTCTCTTCCCTTCCCCCTTTTTCTCAATTTCCCTCTTAGCTCTGCGATCTGACTTCCTGTTCTCATATAAAAAGAACAAGGGCCTGATCAGCTTTCTTTTTACAACTTAAGCCCTTCTCCTAGCTTTATTCCAGTGACTCTTCAGCACAGGGCAGAGGATCCCAGCAAGTACTAACAAAGTAGGAGTTAAGGCAGAAGGTATTTCAGGCTTTGCCAACATGCTGGAGAAAACCTGAAGTTTCTACACCCGAAAAAAGTTTACAGTAATACTGTGGCCGACTCGGCCACGCCGGACAGGCAAAGCTCCGCCGGCGGCACCTCTGGCCATTCCCCAGACAAAGGGACGAGAGCGGGACTAGGGGGCAGCGGGGGGAACCCGCCCTGCATTTCCACTGTACGCCCTTGGCGGTGGGGAGCACATCCCAAATCCGAGACCGTCCCGCCGCGGACTGGC
>VZRX01001275.1:42084-76549 GCA_013398075.1 Notiomystis cincta
AAGTACTCATCGGGGGCTGCTCTTCTCTGAAGCCGCCGGCTTTACCAGGTACCCGCACTCGCTCCTGGCTCTCACCGCCCGGCTCTGAAGCCGCCACAAGTTTTTTTCCACGGGACTACCTCGGGCGGGCAGGGCAGGGCCAGTCCTGCCCTCTTCTTCCCTTCTTCCCTCCCCTCTGAGGAGGATGCTCCCGAGCCGTCGGGGCTGAGGCGCGGCTGAGGCGCGGGGCGAGCGGCCCGGCTGGCGGGAGGGAGGGGCCCGGCTGTGCAGCTCTGCCCCGGGACACGGGCTGGCTGAGCGACTGAGCCTCCTGCGATGCTGCGGCACGAAGCTGAGGTGCCCACGTTGACGAGTGCCATTTTAAAGGCTTGTCCGGCACCTTACGCCGTCCCTCCAGTTTAACTGCAGAGCAAGGAAAGGGGCCCCGGTGTTTTTCATGGCTCTCGTATCACGATTAGGAGTTTCTGACAGCTCTTCCAACTCAACGTCGTCAGGTTTTCCACTTCTGAGAAGAAACGGCCAGGCAAGAAATTTGAAAGAGCAAAGTCACCCTATATGTTGGAACCTACAGTTTGCCCAAACAGTCTTTTGTTGAGAAATGCACTCAACAGAGCCGTACAAAACACAGGGACCTGGAGATGCTGCATTCAAGATCTTGTTTTAGATATTAAGATCTTACTTTAAAAGCTCAGTTTACGTTTCTAAACATAGTCATCATAATACCACACCAAGTGCCCCACACCAAGATTCAGACAGATTTCATAAATTGATCCTTTAATTTTAAGACTAACTGACAAGGTTCAGGTATTTAAAGTAATCTGCCAACAACCAGGGCACATTTTTCTTTAGGTTTCCAAAATTACCTATTTTGCTCACCGGCTTTTCTCAGAGGCAGTGATAAATACCATTATCACAACTGGGACTGAGGTAGCCTGCCTTTTGGTTTGCTGCAGAATTCCAGGTAAAAGGAAAAACCCTACATACTCCTGGCAATCCCATTCAGTAGGTGACATTATTTTTGGTAAGTTGTAAGCTCGTTCGTGGCATAGAGCTTGAAGGCCACTGTGGTTTAAGAAGCACAAATACATTAATACACATCCAAGGTCACATCTCTTGTGCTCTGTGACAGCTGTGTTGTTAAGCCAATCTCCTGGCTGAACTGAATTTCAGAGAAGTACATCCCAGCCATCTTTGCTTTCTCTTTAACACATTTTCCTTGAGAAGTTCACATGCATGCATGCATACACAAATAAAAGGAGGTTTGACAGAAAGAGCACTTTCTAACTTTGTGGCCTGCAGGTAATCCATAAGTAAATCTTACAGTACAGTCTCCTACAAATATTCCATTTAGTCTGACATACTGATCCTTGAATGTGACATTCTTCAGGTGAAATGGTCTCCTAGTGCAAAGTGGATTCATGCTTGGTTTGTGTTCTCAGAGGATCAGAGATTTGCTCTGTGGAAAGGCAAGATATTTGTTCTATTCTCAGAGCTCCAATCAGTAGTTAATTTCTTTAAAGTATAACTTAGGATACAAAGGAGCCACACTAACAGAGTTGCAAGATGCTAATGGCTAGGATGGATGGACCATATTGCTCCCAAGGGAACATGACCAGCTAAGTATTTTCGTACTCATGTTCTCAGATTCCTGGAAGATTTTGCAACAAAAGTAATGTATAAACTGGATTTTACCATTAGAACCAAGGGAAAGAACCAACTTACTGCCTCAGCTCAAGCTGGATCTTTGGAGTTCAGGTGTTCCTCAGGATACATACCTTTTTCCCTCCAAATTACTGCAAGTCCACAAACATAGCTTGGCCTTGAATCAAAGTAATTTTCTGAAAGCTGTGCTTTCAGATCTATTTCAAGCTTATTCAGTTTGCTATTTTTCCTGGGTCCATACCTGCTTTTTACAATGGGCTGACTAGTGGAGCAAATGCTACCACATAGTGAGTTGAACACAAAAATTAATCCAGGCAAAAAAATAAGCTCAGATAACCTAGATAAAAATTATACACGCTCTGCTGTACAGTACTAATTATTTAATTAATTTCACCACCCACTCATATTAGCTCAACTGCTGCCACAACCAAACAGTGGCATGAGAGCAAGACCACACATTTTTCCAGTAGCATTCACTTAGATCTGTTTAACATAGATTGTTGTAAAAGCGCAGCCTCATTCTGAAAGCTTTTCAGCGTCCTTGTGGTGTGGGATCATGAAAGAGAATGTTCCTTGGCACTGAGAGAGCATCTGATATGTGGCAGGGTCAGTAGATAACATCAGAGAGGCAAGCCAGGTAATACAGTGTAGGAAACAATTCCAGAAAAGGAGAAAAAGGAGCTTGCTAACATAATTGGGAAGAAGAATAGAAAATAAAAACCTTAGAAGAGTCACTGTGTGAAAAGTCAACATCTTTGCAAGATCTTATGCCAACTAGGTAGCAAGCAGAGTAATTGGGTTTAACAAATTGTCCTCAGTGAGAGCCTGCTAGCAATTGCACATGAGAAACTGCACCTGAGCTGTGATATGCCAAAGGTGTGGCTGGCCTGTATTGTCAGCCCTATTTAAGGTATCATCTAAATGTACTTCTTTGTTATAAATAAAGTTTGTAGATCTTAAAACTCTTGAAACAGTTTGTTGGTGTGAGTGTTGATTTCTGTTAAAGCTAGTAGAGCAGTTCTAGTGTCTGTTCCAGCCCTGGGTTATCCCTTTTCATCAGGATGATCTAGGCTTTGGGTACATTCACCAATTTATCAAATATTTCCATTTTTGGAAAGTTGCAGTGAAGGTTTTGGTCTGATAACCCCATTGAGGTTATCAGACCTTGGGTAATTCTCTCGCTACTCTATACTGACATTTCTTCTGTAAAGGTTGCTTGAGTTAAAAATTAACATCCAGCAGTCAGCCTTTAGTTGAGCAAGGTGAAACACAACCAGCATTCACTAAAGCAGAAAAGGAAAAGCTTAGAAAAACTGCCAGAACCCAGATTAGAGCATGGAATACTTGGACTTGCTGGCTTTTGATTTTGCCTGAGCATTTTTTGGCTTATTTGCCAGCCATGGATTCCCCACCATTCTCAATGAACACTCAGGCTGGTGGTTACAGCTACTGTGAGTAAGTTTGTTCACTTCAAATGCCAGAGGTCCATGGGATGGATTGAATGAGTCCAGTCCTAGTAGGTGTGAACATGCTGCCACTTTATGGAATATCTGTGGGTTTTAGTCTTGGAAATTAGAGGCAAGACACAGCTTGTGGGTAGAGGCAGTAACTTTTATCAGACCAACTAGCACAGTTAAAAAGCTACAAAAATTTCCGTAGACTTAAGGGTTTCTGTGGAGAATCTCAGAATCACTCAGTGTCTGACTTTGGAAGGGAGCTCAGCTGCAAGGTCCAGCCTTCTGCTCAAAACATGGCCAGCTGTGGGACTAAGCCTGGTTGCTCAGGGCTTTATTTAGCTGGATCTTGAAAGCCTCCAAGTCTGAAGACTGCACAGCTTCTCTGACCAACTTGTTAGAATATTTGACTGATCTCATGGTTAAAAAAAACTTTGAAAATTTAAAAATAAAATTTTTATATCCAATTACTGTCTTTGCTTGTTTTGATTTATTTGTTGTCTCTCCTGCTGTCCAATGCTGTGACAACTCTCAGTAGCCTTCTCAGAAGTACAGTCAGTCTGCTCTTGCATCTCCCCTGAGGCCAGCTCTTCTCCAAGCTGAGAAGGCCCAGTTCCTGTAGCATGTCCTCTCAGTGCTCTGGCCCCCAACCATCTCAGTGGCCCTCTGGTGAAGGCAGTCCAGTTTGTTAATGTCCTTCTTGTGCTGGGGCACCCAGAACTGGATCCATGCAGAGGTGTTGTAATCCCTTCTCTCTGTCTGTGCCTGTGAGTACAGCCCCAGTGCTGCTGGCCCTCTCTGCTGTCAGGGCACTCTGTGGCTCCTGAGCAGCCTCTGCCTGCCCAAACCCCCATCTCCTCTCTGCTCTCAGGGCACTCTGAGGCTCCTGTGCAGCCTCTGCCTGCCCAAGCCCCCATCTCCTCTCTGCTCTCAGGGCACTCTGTGGCTCCTGTGCAGCCTCTGCCTGCCCAAGCCCCCAGCTCCTGCCCAGCTGTGCTGCTGCCCTGCTCACGGGTACCCAGCCTGTGCTGGTGCAAGGGTCCCTTCCTGGGTGCAGGACTGTGCATTTTTCCTTGGCCAGACCATTCCTCCAGCCTGATGGCAGCCCTGGCCTCAGGTCTACTGAATTGTCATCCCAATTTGATGCTGCCTGCAAATTTGAGGAGGAGCAGTGCACCAGCTCCTCCAGCACTGCTGATGACAGTGTTAAACAGTCCCCTGTGCTACTCACTGCTGGTCTCCAATTACAGTAAAACACCTACCCCTTGAGCCTGACCATCAAACTGCTTTTTACTAGGTTTGTATCTGGTTGCCCATCCATTCAGACCTCCCAAACTGAAAGCAATACTATTACAAGAAATCATGTTGAAAGCTAAAATTTACTGCACTTAAAAAACGGCAACATCTGGAAATCTGTGTACTTTTTCCTATATTATACTGCCTGGTCCAATAAAAGGCACTATCTATACCTAAAATCTTGTCTTGACTGTGTCTTCAAGCCATTGCAGTTATGACAGTGTAACCATGTAGAGAGGCCCCTTGAAGACTTGTGAACTTCAAAATTCATGTCTCATGTGTATGTGGGTCAATATTGCCTTTGACCATAAAACAAGATATGATTTTTCTTATAGCACCTCTGCTTCAATTTAAATCATAGTATGGATATGTAGTAGGGGCAAATAAAGAGGCAAACTGATGGGAGTGGCCGTTTTCAGCTGCTTTGGCTACAGAAGTTAGATGGCTTGTAGTCACTAGGAGAAATAAAATTATTGTCTGATGACTGAGATAATTGAAAACTGCTGGTGCATCTTCTATGGGCTCTAAAGAGTTCCTTGCCCTTTAAGCGATGATGCCAGAAAGAGCTTTCTACACTTTTCTTTGCTGTATTCCTCAGGTGCTGACTGGTCATTCTTTTACCTGAGAAATTGCAGAAATCTGAGCATTCAGTAGTGAAAGTTAAATACAAACCATGTTCTTCAATTAGGCAAAGGACTGCCTTATTTCCTAAAACACATGTGTATAAAGTATGGATAGATAAGGTGAAAAACAGCTGGTACCCTTGAAATAAGTATTCAGAGACCCAAGATACAGAAAGGAAATGCATAACAATACTATTAAGAATGCTTCTTTTTGGTTCACCATCTGATTTAAAAGAACAAAATAGCTACTTAAACAGGATGTAGATAACATCATCCCAAACTCCCTTTGTAAACATTTTCCAAGGAGACAGTGATTAGCTACTTCCTTTACAGGATATCTCTTGGTCAGCAGCAAGAGGCCAGACATCACTCTCTAGAAATATACTAAGTGCATTGTTCAAACATTTTAAAATTGGTTTCACAGTTAAATTGTTGTGGATATAACAGTCCCTTTGAAAGTATAACAGGATGAAAGTTGGACTCACAGAAGTGTTGGGGTTTGGTTTTTTTTTTAAATAATGTTTACTTAATTTTTTCTATAATTACACTGCTCTTTCAAGTTGGAAAGAAATGTAGACATGGTTTCCACGAGCTTTGTTTCTGGCAGAGCTGCTTCAAAATTTCCAAACTGAGAATTTAATTTTGCTGCTGGTGCAGTGTTCAAGGTCAGTGATAATAATTTTACCCTTGTTTTTTGCAGTGGCAAAGGCAGTGGCAGGGATTGAGTGAACAAGTAGGAGTGACAGCTCCTGCTGACTGAGGTGAGAAGAAATGAGGAGTAGTTACAGGGGTTTTACAGGACATGGGCATGGCAAGTGATGTTTCTCTGCCCTTTCTGATTTCATCTGCAGGCAGGAACCTTTTCCAAGGGGAGTTCACCCTGAAATGCAAGGTTCTGCTGATTGGAATTGAGCACTGAATTGAAGGCTGAAAATATAGATGGACATGATATGCCACATAGACAAGCCCCATTCTTATCTACTGAGGGACTCTCCTGTTCCATCACCTTAAGCAAAGGTTCTTTGCTCTTCTCACCAGGTTTTTCTTGCCCCTCTCTCTCCTTCTCTGATATGCTTATTATGTGAGCCAAATGGAGAAGAAAGGGAGAGGATAGGGAAGGAAGAGCATCCTCCCTCAAAGCCATTCCAGCAATTCATCAAGCCCGTGTTCTGGAGGATCAGAAGGAAGCAGAACTGGGCTAAGGGTGGTTTCAGGTAACAGTGCCTGCCAAGGACTGGCTCTCCTCTGCTGTTGGTGGTACAAGAACTGACAGTGAGTTGGCCGTTATTTAAAAGGAAAAGATTAGTCCTGGTGTGGGCTGCAAATGGTAAATTTACCAGCCATGTGTGTGCATGAAGGGAAAGATTAAGCTCTCTAAGACTCCATTTTTCTCTCATGTGGTCTCTTGTTCTCAGTTAGTCTGTATACTTATGGCTAGACCTGCAGGTTCTTTGTTCCACCTGCCCATGAGGAAGGGTGGTAGACTGAGTAATTTAATTATGCCTTTTAAGTTGAAGATAGCTGATATTTCATAATATATTTGGAGCTCTTTAGAAAAATCCCTAGGGTTTTTTTCAAAGCTGTTTACAAAATTTGTTACCCATCACAGTACTTTGTTGAACTTCTGTGTTGTCCCTGAAGAATATCATCAGGATATGGCAATACACTGGTCAGTCTCTATAGGTCTTACAGATATGATGAATGAATGGTGAAAACACCTTGAAGAGGTGAGGGAGCAAAGCAGTTCTCACACCCTTTACAAGAGAATATTTAGCACTCTTTTGTTGACACCATCAATCTTAGACTTACAAGGAAGGGAATGTAAAACCTGCTCCTCAGTTTCCTAGATTTAATAGACACTCTGAAATAAATGCTGTTGGGAACAGCTTCAGGAAAATTAATGCAATAAAGAAAATTTTAAGTAAGCAGAGAGAAAATGGATATTGATAGTCCATTGTGGCTAGATGTGAAATGAATAGAGGACAATGTCAATTACTTAGACCTAAAAGGATGTAAATTTTCCTGAACCCCTAAGATCCTTTCCTTTTCCAGTTTTATACCTCCTCTACCTTTTCAACTTTAAAGCAATGTGTATTGTTTCCTGTTTAAAAGGACTGCTCAGAATAGCAATATTGTCAAATATTGCTCTCACTTTTCTGGATTAGAAGCCCTATCTATTGTTCGCTTCAGTTTTAATCAGGGAGAGTAGCTGTAGCAGTGCTGAACAAAATGTAATGGTGAATGCATACCACTATCACTGTTCAGTAACATATAATAATTGAATCATTTGAAGGTATTTAGACACCAATTCAGCAAATACAGTGTATTCACATTTAAATGCACTCTTATAGTAAATGCCAAAGAGGAGGCTGAAAATTCATATGCCGAAAAATAATCTTGTTTAAAATACATCGTTGTTTATTAAGAGCTACTCTGGGGCAAAATGAAGGGGTCTTTGTAAACCCCAAGTATAGTTAGGTTCAGGAACTTGGCCTCTAATGATAGATGTTTCTGATTATCTAACTTAGAAAACGAGGCACAATTGTCAAGATATGCTGAAAACTTTTAGTGCTCATATTTCTGGTTGTCAGTGTACAAGAGGGTTAGGTAAAGTATCCAAAGCTTTTTGTAGCCTCAAGTAGATGGTCTTTCAAAAGTTTGCAGCTTTTTATTTTGCTTCTTCAATCATCTGTGGAAAGGGTCACAGTGCCTTTCTCTATCCCAGCTGAGACCAGGACAAACACTTCTGAAAGCTTCTTAAATCCTGTGGTATAAACATGAAGTCTTATGGCAACCTGAAAATAATATAATAGTGACAGTTAGAGATGCTATTTCTGTCTGAAGAGTGATTGTTTGTGTGTTCTCTGCACCTATCTACCTGTCCTATTTCATCACTTCTTTGGAATTCTGAAAGGAAGGTCTGTTAATGTTTGCTCAAGATGACTTACAGGTTAAAAAAAATTTGCTATTTCTTTGTCAAATATAAGCACATTTTAAAATTTGTATTTGAACTTTGTATTCAAAGTTCAGAAAACAAAGAGGAGGGAAAAACATAGTAAACTGTGTGACTAATGAGTCAGAGTAACTGAACTAGTGTTCATAATGCAGATTGATTTATGTTGCTTTTAAGAGCATGCCACACATTATTATTCTCAGCTCAGCTATGGAATATTATTTAAGACTGTAGACAAAAAAATTAATTCGCAATTCCCTAGTAGAACAATGACAATAAAGAAATTGTGCTTAGATGGACATGTCAGATTCTATCAATATTCAAATCACTATTTTAAATGGTGCAAAGTATTTTATTCAGATAGGAAAGTCGTTTAAGTGCTTTTGTCTCAGTCTGTAGTTGTGACTATGAAAAAATAGTTCAAACTTTTAAACAGAATAGGTCTGTAGACCCCTTGGCCTTTTTTGCAGGGTAAGTGGCAAAAAAATAGATAGTAGCACACCATAGGAGTAATTGCTGTTTGGGTTTCAGACCCTGATACCTCTTTAACCTAGCCTTGGTGATTTCTCAGGCACCCAGTGCATAAATGCACGAGGTACAGAGGATTCGGTTCAGAGCCCCATGAGAAGCAAGCACATGCCATACTGACTTTACAGCACTGTTCAGCACCATTAGAAGTCAGGCAACTGTGTAGATGTGCTAGAACATCTCATTTTCATCCAAATTGCCAAGATTGTGCTGTACTGATCATTGTGGTAATGTTCAGAGAAGCAGACACAATTTTAATATTTGACATGCTTTTATAGGAATTTGTTCTTTGGAGCTGTGTAGATTGCAGAACATACTTAGGTGTACCATACAGAACTTAAGAGTTATTTAATTTATTTTTTCTTTTGTTTTTGTATTTTATTTTAATTGCCTGTATTTACTTATATACAGTATGAGTTACTTTGCAGCCACCTTTGCAGGCATTGTTTGTATCCCTCAACTACTTTCTTAATTTACCTTATTTTCCTGTTCCTTGAACTCTAATCTCAGTGGATTTGGAAACATTAGGGATAAGAGGAAATTCAGGAAGTCACTCCAGCTTCTAACAAGCTTCTCTCAATCACAAGCCTTTTCTTTCTCATTTTTGTGCCATTTAGGTATAGATCAGAACATGTTGGTTTTTTTTTTTAAATTGTGTTTATCTGTTGTGCAAATACGTCCTTCTCCTTTTTTATTTCTTCATTCTCTATGAGTGAGAGCATCTCTATTAGGGCTCCTAGTATCTGGGCCCTTGAATTTAAATATATTACAAAACCAGTCTAACTTCCTTTCCCTTTGAAAGGAACCTGTCTTCAGAAAAAAATCCTTAACCTCACATTAAAAGAAGTGCCTCCTTCCAAAGAAGACCTCTTCTGCACCTCAAATGATATTTTAGGATATAATCTATCAGAAAGAATGACCACTATGTTCATTTGCTCCCAGCTCAGAATGTAGTCTGTGGTCAATCTGAATAACTTAAGGTTCTGGGTTCTGTTCCATGGCCAAGCACCTAAAGTGGCTTGTTACTGCTTGTAACTGTTGGTCAACTCTGTGTTTCGTGGTGGTAAAGGTCACAAAGAAAGCTGTGGAAGAGCGAAATGCTGATTTTAATGTAAGAAGCTGATGCTAATATCTTAACTAAGCCAGACTTCCTCTTTAAAATATTTCATCATAATGCAATAAACACATCTTAAACGTTCTGTTGACCTATGTCAACAGACTTATGTCCATCTTTCCTTGATTACATCACTTTTTCACATTGCAGTTGTATTGCTGCTGTTTGAAAGTACCACCCTTTAAAAATGTGTAATCACAGTGATTGCACAATTAGCTGTATTCATTACTATAGCAACAAGAATAGAAACGTTCCCTAGCCCATCCCATGTAAAAAGGTCTTGGTTTCTCTCACTGCATTTTATTCTTATGCTGAATGAATGTGTATGACACAATGGAAATTGTGTGCTTTGGTTTGGTAGAAGGCTGCTGCCATTAGTGAGGCAAGGGGAACTGAATGATAATGGAACCCTTGTTTTAAAAGAGGAAGTAAAATTTCTGACCTGCTCCAGAGTACTCAAATGAAACATGTACCTTCTCTCTAGCTTCCCTTTTGGCAGGGTATCTCACCAGCAGGACAGGGAGCAGTCTTGTAAAGAAGCAAGTTCCAGCATGAGACACATACTCAAACCAAATATTCTAATGTTAGATCTTGAACCATTGCCTTCCTTGAGCCCCAGTGGGGCCTCGTCTGTGCTGATGTTTTTGATTAAATCTTGCCTCATTATGACATTGGAGATCACTAACATAAATATTCTCCATCATGAACATAGCTTCATCTCTGTTTTCATCTGTTTCCTCTTTCTTCCTTTAAGTAGAGCAGTGAAGTTTTCTGCTGCCACCAGTTCTACTCTCTGAAGGAAAATCTGGAAATCTGATACCATCCATCCACTAGCAGTTATTCTAGTTCATTATTTTATTATGAATCATACTGTATTTGGCCTTCTTCCTTTACACCTCAGTTCATAATGTTGCATTGTTTTATGAGGTTTCATTTTGTCGTTGGGTTTTTAATTAACGAATTTCTTAATACAGAGGAAAGCTCTCAAACAACTGAAGAAAGTGCATGGTTCTGTTAATATCAAAACTGAAGTAGTATGATTTCTATCACATGAATTTTCAGGATACAGCCTGGCACCTACAACTGTCCCCCTATTTTGACAACATTTGTATTACATTACCTCTGAGACCAAGACTTTTGAATTACAATATCTGTGAGACCAATACTTTGTGTCCAATTTGCTGCAGTTTGCCAACAGGTTCAAAAGTTACTACCAGGACATGTGTGCAGCCACTCATACACACCCACCGTGATTGCACAAGTTTCATTTCCTTGGCAAACCAGACTGAACACAAGACACAAAACCAGGGAACTCAAAACTGTTTCTCCTAATCCAGTATAATATCCACATTCTAGCAAGTGAAAAAAAATTGAGTATTTAGTTTCTCCTTTAAGTTGTACGTGTAAAAAGCAGCTTTGTTCCCTGCTTATCAGGCTTAAATGCAGGAAATCCTTTGTTTGCTATTAGTCAGTTGTGTAATTTTGGTAAAATTCTCCTCTCCCTCATCTCATTTCCCTTTTTGCCCGTTTAGAAATAGTATGATCAAGGAGGAACAGGCACTTTGTCCATGTCTTTACAGTGCTTAGCATGCTGATACACATAAAAGACTCCAAAAATTAATTCATAGAGCAACATTCCTTTTGTTCATTATTGTATAAATAACCAAAACAAGAACAACATTCAGTCACCAAAACACCAAAAAATAGAGCTGTTGACAGCTAACTTGTTGAAATCTTCCTGCAGATTAGAGGGGATTTGTTTATTGACTGGCCAAATTTAAGCTGGTACAATTTTCCCTGGATCATTTAAAAGAAAAACAAATCAAATAAGCTTCTCCTTATGAAGAATCTGAATTACTAGTTTCTTTTGCTCTTAAGCACCCTCATAAGGATTCTTTTCTTAAGAAATCATTTATTTGACTATTCAGAAAATGCCAGGATTCTAGGAAGGAATTACTGTTTGTTTGTTTGTTTTTCCTAAACTAAGGTTAAAAGCTACACTGAGAAATTCTGTCTGGTTTTGATGTTGCTGATGGTGCAAGTGCTGCTAACTAAAGTAACTTCTTTTGAGTTCAAAAGAGCTATACAAGCCTAGTTTATTCAGTACCTTACTATAAAGAGACCAAGGGATGGGTTCTGTGATGAAGTACTAAGGGCACACCACACCCTACACCCTGCTTCATTCACACTGCTTCTCTGAGATGCTGTTTGCCTCTGCTTTTCTTTCAGCACAGACTAAAACTATGGATTTGTGCCTTGGGTTTAATATCTATAAATAAGGGTCCTGAACTGTTGAAAAGCCATTCTTGGTTTCACTATAACTGATGTAGTCTCATTTTGCATGAGGAAGGTGGGCTGTGCTCTGGACTACTACAGCAGTGAGCCCACAAAGCCTGTGCAAGTTTTGAGGGACAGTCAGTGAATGTTTAGCTTAGTTTGGATTAGATGTCCATCACCCTCAGTTTATGTTAAACCAGCAACAAGTTTTATCTTGACAGAGTCACCTTCTTCCTCCAATTACTTTAAGGTCTCTTTCTTCCATACAATGTTTACAAAAGCCTATTTATCTTTCACACACTATTTTTAGGAATTTCCAATGTTCAAAAACTTCTGATATTTTTTTCCATCTCATTGATAAGTAATCAAAATTTGTTCCTGATTCATAATCGGAATTGGGTTAGGGAAAAAAGCTTTGACAGCCAGATACAACTCGAATACACAACATCAATTAACAGCCAGTTACTGAACAATTCTTCTAAGATGGCATTAACTGATGCTGCACAGGAATTAGCACAGAACAGAGGAGCAATGAGTACAGTTAAACTGAGGATTAAGGCCTGGAATAATGAGAAAAAATATGTTGTCTGTGCTAGGAATGTGAAAACTGTCATTCTAGAGTGCATCAATGCTCTTTCCTTTCAACCTCAAATCTTGCATTTTCATCATGTGTACTTGCAGATGTTATTATAGGCTATTTTGTACTTAGACTGCTGCTTAGGAAAGAATCCCAAGGAGCTGGAGTCCAGCCTTGTGATGAATGCAACAGTACTATCATGAAGCAGGACCTCCTGAAGTATCAGGGAACTGCTGCCAGGAAAGGCATATAAAATAGCCTAGACAGATGTTTTCTGTCACTTAGATATATGACACTGGTACCCACAAATCTGTACATGAAGCAGATAAGACTCTTTTTCAGGGATAAGAGAGATATGATATTTACACTTGAGATAAGTGATGTGTAAAAATCTTCTTATGATAAATATGGGAAATAACCTGAAAACACAGAAAGTATTACTTAACATTCTTTTGGAGAAAAAAAGGAAGCAAAGCTATTTATCCTTTCTCATCAGCAAATTTATGAAAAAATGTAATTTACCAAGCTTTGCACATTTATAAAACCTAGCTCATAGCTTACTGATTCTGCCATTAATTAAACATTCATCATTAGACTTAATTCATATCTAAAAATGACTCATGCACTTCTATGTAGAACTTCAATAACATCCTGGTTGCTAGGGTACATGTGATCACTCTGACATATAAAGTATCTGTTAGGAATGAATTTTTTAATTATATAATTATCAAATTTGTAGAATTTTTTTATTCAAGAAGTATTTCTGCCAGTACTTAGTTATGCAAAACAGCATGACATTTTATGCCTTTAAATCAATGTTTAATTGTATTGCACATGATGTCTAACAGATGCATATGACTTTTTTTTTTTTCCATTTCAGTAAACAACTTTTTATTTCTGCCACATGCATGTCAAAGAGTAGTTTCCTGGGTGATTTTCCTTGGCTTGTTTTTATCCCCCACTGTCTGACTCTGTCAACATTATTACTTGACTTTAATTGGTTTTTTATCTCTGCTTCAAGCTCCTCTTCTCTTTTTCTGAGGACCAGGAAAAAATATCACATCAAATACGTGTGTGGGTTTTGATACATGCTTCTCTGGCTTGTCATAGAACTACAGACTTGTTCACGCCCGTGGCACCGAGTTTGTCCCTGCACCAACTTCTTCCTGGCAGAGACTGGACAGATTTCCTGGTGCTGTCACTGCTCCATTAGTCCACCCTTCTCCAGAATTTCTACTCATGACAACACCTGAGTTTTGAGACCAGAGCTATCTCTGCCACACTATTATTTAGTTTTAATTTGTGTCCTGAAAAACGTGTGGTAAAAGAACACCAAACCTGCAAAGTTATGGGGTTGGTATATGAGAACACCAAAATTCCTGCTTTCTGTAAAACCAGAGGTTGGTTAAATGAATTATCTTTTTTGGTTCTGTTGCAAAATCTAAACAATCAGAAAGTACATTCCTTTTATGTCAATCCAAAATATTTTTCTTTTTTTAGCCAAAGTATATGTTTCTTAGTTTGGATTCACAGAAAATACTTCATTGTGATTTTATTCATTTATTCCATGTAGCATTGGAAACATTTGGTCTTTTCAATTTTTCAAAATAAAACTTCAAAAAAGATTTCATCAGTTATGAAACAAAATCTTTTGCCCTAAGAATAGCAAAAAAAGAGATTTTTGTTCTTCTGCCTCTTAGCATTTTCAGATTCAGCTAGTGTTAGTACAGTAGGAAAAGATTTTTTTTTTATTAATTAAAAACCCCCTAGATTTATATAAATGCTAATTTTGGTCTGTAGGTAAACATGCATCAAAGACAGTGTGTACCTAAGGAAGAACATGTTATTTCTGCAGGACTCCTGCCTGATGACTGTACCTTCAGTGCACCTGATAATCACTGCTTGCTAATTACTGAGAGGACAATACTGCAAAGGGGGAAAGTGGCACTGAAAGGGAGAGTGCTGTTAGGTGGTGTTGCTGCTGGAGCTCTTAGAGGGGCAGTCTTCAAACAATACTTGTTTGCCATTTCATTGAAAAGCTTAGTTGGGAGACACAGGGGTGTGATAATGGAGCTGGCTGAGAGCAGAGCACTCCTCTCCCTGACACCCAAGGTGTCTGCAATGCGCAGGAAGACCTGCATGACTGTAAGAACTGGAATCATAAACGAGGGACAAAATTAATTAGTACCAAGTACAAGTATTCTTTGGGACTAATACTGAGAGTTTCTGTTAATTTGTGAGCTCACTACCTGGAAGCAGCTGTGGTGGGGACACAGTCAGTGGTTGATCACAGAATGATTTATGAGTCACTGGTGTGGCAGGGCTGTGGGAGAGAAGTGTGCCAGGTGGCACTGGCTGCAGCAGTGTTGGAAAGCATTTGTGTTACTGGATGGGCAGGAGCTCTCTCATCTGCAATAGCTCTCAGCATCCCAGCTCCAGAAAGATGATTTCAGAGTGAACAAATGCTGCGGAAGGAGATGTTCCATTTCTCTGCCCTAGTCCAATCTGTCATAAAATCCTTGTTCATGTAGCTGGAAATGTGACATTTCATTCTAAAAGAAAAACATTAGCAGGAAAACAGAAACTTTCCATGATGCAGATTAAGCATTAGAAGTTTCTGGCAAAATGCTCAGTAAAATCTGAGAGATGAATGGGTTATAGCTTTTCCTACTGTGGGAAAGCAATTCAGCAATGCTTAAAATCAATTTGGAACCCTTAGGTAAAAAAATTAGATTATGTGGTAGGCTGCAATTGCAGGTTAGATTTAGCAACCCATACATAAATAAGGTTTGATAGTTGTGGGTCCTACAAGGAGTTTGCTATTTTCTGCAGTGTACTCCTCCATGAATTATTTACAGTACTTCAGTAAAAGTTGAAAGAAAACCTGTTTATGTTGTGATAAAGAAAATCAAAGTGCAAAGAATAAAATGCAAACAGCTAAATCAGATCATGTTGCATGTCCCATGTAAGATATCTATAATCTTTTTTCCCAAATATTTAGAAGTTTATATAAAATCATACTTATCACTAACTTTTGCTGAGGAAACAGCTCTGCTACAAGTCAGATCATAGGTGCCTTATTTTTTTCTGTGTCTTGAATGATACTTAGATTGCAGAACTGTATGGAAGAGGCAATTTAATATAAAATCCTCCATTATGTTCTATAACAGTAGTTTGTAGTGAAAGACCATATTTCTTTCCACCTGATTTGTCCCTATCAAGTAGAGATGTTTTTGCAGGCAATGTTTTATCTCAAGGTGACTGTTAAGGGTTGAGACTGAAATGATGCTGAGATACAAGTTATGCAAAGGACTCAACTACAGGGCAAGGCTGAACTGGTGTAATTTGACTGCTGCTCTGATCAGTCACTGTGGTTGTCTGCCTGAGCCTGGCTCAGAGGATAAGCCCCCCAGGCTCTATTTGCACTCTGAAGGGATTCAGTGGGAATGCCAGTGTAAGGCACTGTGGTCTCTGCCATGCCTGGACATGCACTGCTGCAGTGCTGTGTTCCACGCCCCTGCCTGATGCCTGACTGTGGGGCTGTGCAGTCAACGTGGTCAGACAGCTGATATGCCTTGTTTGGCTTGTTTTCTTGCTTTTTAACATAAATCATTCGAGCCTTCCAGGTCACAGAGTGACTCACACCTATGCTCTGGCTTAACCCAGGAGGGGGACATGCACCACCACGAGTCCAGGAATGATCAGCTTAAATAATTCCCCATAGAGCAGTGACTCACAGAGTATGTCTGTGTTGGACACTAGATGTCTGACCATTGCTTGGGGACACAAAAGGGTTTGACTGGGAAGGGCAGTTTGGTAAAAGTGGCTGTAATCATTACAAAATTACCAGATGAAATAAGTTTTAATCAGGGCAAGAAAATCCACACCATCATCTTGGTGATTTTAATGAAATCTCACAAGATTGATTAGGTTGATCCTATCATTTAATCTTTTCAGTCTACACAAGTCCAGAATGGCAATTTAATGCAGACTATATGATGTATTTTCCCTTTGTTTTACTCTCAGAAGTTGTTCTATTTTGGTAGCTGAAATTTACCAAAATGCCCAGCTAGTAGCAAACAGTAGCATGAAGAATTTCAGTACAAATCTTTGCAGTTTGCTAGTTAAAAACAGAAAAAATAATTTCTTATTATGGAAAATCATAAGGATTAGAACACTGACAAAGTTGTAGCCCTGTAAGCATTGCACTTATCATCCAATTTTAAAAAAAAAAGGCAAGAATATTGTTTTTAAACTGTGGTTTTCTCTGTTCTTACATGCTCTGCTTTGATTTTGACATTCCATGTGTAAGCTCTTCTAAAAACTGATCTAGTACGTGCTTTTAAAATGGGCTTCTGAGAAATCTTTTTGCCTGACAGGTAGTGATTTTGTAAAATCTGACAAAAAGAGAGCATTAACCTCATCACCATCAACTTTCTTTCTCAGTCATGTGCAAGTAGTTTCTGTTTAGTCAGAATTCCTGAACAGTCAGATCTGAACTTTTCTCACACTGTAAGGTGCACACTGCATTTCAGAAGTTTTCTCTCAGGTGTTTATTGAAGTCTTGGATTTCAGCCAGAATTCATATGTTCATGCATTTCATGTCACATTACTCTACCAAACTCACCTGCCACATGCTTTAACCTTAAGGGTCATTTTTTATACCATTCCTTTTGAAGAGAAGGTAAAAATTGGCTATTTTAGCAGATGAACTAATTATAGTAAAAAACTATTTTTCTTTTTGAATATGCTTCTTACAGGTATCATGTAGTGGAAGTGAAAATTTACATTTCTTCACTACATAAACTCTACCTTCCTGTTTGTATGGCATGTAACACCTGACAAATCAGACTAGGTATCTTTAAAATAAGTTCTACAATTAAGAATTATATTTAACTCATGGAGCAAATTAGTTGAGGGAAAGGAATGAGTAAATTTCTGTGTAGAGAATAAAAAACTGCATGTTATTGAAAAAGTTGCCAGGACTTGCTCACCTAATGCAAAACTTATCCTATTAGAAATATTTATTTGGTTTCACTTCTCTTCTTTCCCTTCCATACTCTCACTTTCCTCTCAGAGTAGTAATTTATTTGATGTCTTTTAAGGATTTAACTCTGTACCTTGTAATCTCCATGATTCACTGATTATTTAAACTTAGCCACCTAAGAATACAAGTAATACTTACAACTTAAAAATTCAGTTAAAAAATCAGCCTTAAATTCTAGCCTACTCTGTAGAGTAATGATCTATATTCTGATTATCACACCACTGTACACACAAGCGTTCAGAGGAAGGACCAGGGCTGTGGACCATAACCAATTAGATACATCTTTTGCTGCATGAAATAATACACAGGCTCAAATATTATTTTCCTACATGGTGTCAAAAACTAAGATGAGAAGGGACTAAATCCTCCTATTTATATCTACTTTCACCCTCAAGAGAAAGATGGAATGTATATGTTTGTAACAGGAAAAAAAGCCCTTTTAGTGAAGCCTAAATTGCCTTGCATTCAATATTTAATTACATATTCAAGAGACAATCTCCATTATACTTGGAAGAAGAGAGATCACTACAGATAAATACATAAAGTGTCAGATGCTATCAGCAGTGTTTCTGAGATTTGTGACTCTTGGTTAAAGAAGAAGCTATGTCACTCAGCATTGACCCAAAGAAAAATGCATATCCTTAGGCTCTGAGGAGATCTTTAATAGATGTTCCCTTTACAGCCTGAGTATGTGTTGGAACTAAAATGAAAAGAGAGAAGAAGAACAAGAAGTTCTGTAAGGAAACATTAAAGGCCATTAGAGAAAGAGCTTTTAAAAAGAACACAGTAGCATATGGAAAATCATCAGGCACTGCTATATAGAGAAGAATAATTTTGGAAGTAATGGAATACTCAAAAATACGTAAAATTTGCCTGTGAGGTGTCTCCTCCTTTGTTAAAAGCTATTTTTAAAAGGTTTACCAAGGGAAAACCTCTCTGAATATTATTTTCAATGGAAAATAACATTTATTATTCATATATTGCACATATAGGTAATGTCTGGTTGTTTTTGGCTGAAAACATATATAGAGATAAAAAAAGTTTAGCATTTTAATACATTTGAATAAAACCACCAGAAACTCTGTGTGGCTTTGAAAATAAGACAGCATTTTAATTAAATGGATACATTGGTTGGCAAAAGAATGTTGTATCTCTTTAATGAGTTATTTTACATTTAGTAACTTAGTCCACTGAGATTGATGGGGTTTTGTCTTAAAGTTGTTGTTAAACAGTGTTCTTCTTGATTTAACCTTGTTAAATCTTTAAAAAGTACTCTTGTATTTTTTCTTGATGCTAAAAATGGCTTCCCTGACAACATACCATTTAGGTAATTTTTAAGTATTGAAGTTTAAAGTGGCCTAAAATGCACAGTGTCATTTTGAACTTAATCCAAACTGTTACAAATTATAAGAGTGTTTGAAATCTGGACTCATTGTGTGATGCACATCCTTCTTTTTAGAAATGGTGAAATGGTTTCCCTAGTAAGTGAGCAGGAGCACAGCTTCATCCAGTCACCCAGCACTGCAGTATAGCAAGGATGCTGCAAAGCACAAACACATTTCAAATTAAAGGGCTCATCAGGCTCTTCCTTCCTGGAGGCTCTTTGGAAAATTCAGTTACAAGGAATATCAAATCAGGCATTCAGTGCTTTATATATACCATACCACAGCTTGTTCAGTTTTGATCTAGTTCTTGATTGACTATCAGCTTAATGTGTTACAAGTAGGCCAATGTATAGCTATAATCAATTGCATTAGTCATAAAGGAATAAATTAAAATACTAAACTTGGGAAGTGTGTAATCCAGAGTAAGTGTGACTGTAAATCCGGACATTATTAACTCATATGTTAATAGAAACACTATCAATTAACTTCTAGAAAGAAAAGGTTTTTTAATTGAGGCTGTTTTTGGAAGATATTTCCAGACATTACCACATTTTAATTTTGTACCTTTTTTTAATAAGAACATTTGAGAATATTTGAATCTGTATACAAATATTAATAAACTCTGCCAAAGCATGCAGAAGTATAAATATAAAAGCTCCTAGTTTATTTTTCTCAGTTCTGATTTTTGGTTTTGAATTGCTGTTATAAGGCTGCTCAGAATATTTGCCAGGGGACCAACAACTCATATTTTACTGAAAGAAACAAGTTATTTACAAAAATAACTAGAATGCAGGTCATAATGGAGACCATTTGCACCTCATTGGATTGATTCTAATTGATGTTTTGCAAGTACCTGGCCTGCACAAAGGAAAGAATCTCATTTGTTTTTTAAAAATTTGCATGTTTTTGGTCCAGGTGACATGTGACTGGTGAGATGAAAGACTGCTTTGCTCTTCACAAGACCTGTCCAAATCACTGAATAGAAGGAATATCGTGTCCTTTTGGTAGATCACGTCTTCATCTCATCCTCACCTTGATGAGAAAGCATGGAACAAATTTGGACAAACAACATGGGAACCAGAAGCTGTGACTGTGTTGGCCATGCCACATTGAGCAGCCCCAGCAAAGTGCTGTTTGACTTGGAAGAAAACAGTAGAAATCAAGGAGAAAGGTATATCAGAAAGGTATATCAGGAGAAGGTTATCAGTTAGGAATGAGAATTCCACCCAGGGCTCAGAGACATTGGTGCTTTTTTGGTTGCTTTTTTTTTTCCTCTGAAAACAGGTTTGGGTTGGGAGTTTTTTTGGGAAATCAACTGTGTGAAGTATGAAAATTTTTCATTTCAAGAGAAATTTCTGTTTATATTGTCTCATGCCAAGTTTATGGTACCTCTCCCTGGAGCAATACACGAGCGCTGTGTTTTCAGAACCTGGCTAATTGAAAACTTCCCAAGCTCTTGAATAGGGGGAGTGACACATGCACAGCAGAAAAATCCCTTGGCTAGAACAGGGATTGCACTGTGTTGACACAGATTGATTAATTTCCAATTCAAAAAAAGGTAAGTTTTCATCTTGGTTGAGAGTTTCCATAACAAGAACTCTCATATTGTAAACTTCTCAGATATTGCCTGAAATGAACACATTTCCGAGAGCGGGCTCATACTTTGACAACACTGGGTGGCATTGTACAACGTGGGACGTTATAAAGTAATAAAATATGTACACACATTTTTACAAGTTTATCATCTTCTGCCCTTCCAGCCCTCAGGCTGTAAAAATCCTGGGAGGAACTCACAGCTAGCTTAGGTACACATACTTGTGTGCAGCAGTTCTGAGCGCACAGCCAGACCTGATGACTTTATGTTTCCTCTCAAAGGAAGTCTTCATGTCTTTGTCTATAATTAGCTCCACTATGAAGAAGACCTTAGAAGAGAAAGCCCTGGTTCTCTTCTTAGACTTGTGGTTGGCGGGGGGGGGTGGGGTTATTAGTGAGGTAGACGAGAGGATTTTGCACTTAGTCATAAGCGGTGCTGGGAGCAACTAAAACCATTAGTATAGACTGGCTCTGTGTGGGATTCCATTACCAGCAGAGAAGGAGATACTCACCGACAGAGAGGGTTTAGAGAAATGTCACAGGGTGGAAATTCCATTCCTTTCCAAGCTCTGAACCCAGGAGCTCATTTTCCAATAGGGAACAAGAAAGAAGGAAAATAAATTTCCATGCAGAGAAACACCCGCTTCTATATCAAATAACACAACTAGGCAGAGATGTGAATTATGTTCCTGATGATAAGTGAAATGCGCTGAAAATTGTTTTCCTGACAATTATGTGATTTTTTTATAATATCTGTCAAGAACGTTGGCATTAAATTCTACTTAAGAAGCACATAGGCAAGTTCAGCATAAACACCTATATTTGAGGAAAATAATAAATTTTTTAAGGAAATCATTTGAGTTATTATCTAGATAATCTGAAAAACAAATTAGAAATAAAGTCATGTATCTCACTTTCCTGTCTTTTATCATTATCTCTGTGGTTTTACCTCATGTAATTTTAATGTTTGTGTCTCATCTTGTTGTTCTGTAAAGTACAGCATAATCGGAAGGACCCACTTGAATAAAGTGTATCTGACAAGTCTTGATATACCTGATTTTTCCACAAGTAATACACAGCCAAACAAAGAAAACCTTCTCCATCTTACATTTTCAGTGATAGCTAGCTAAAAATAGAGACAAGTAGCTATTCAAATTGCAAGCTGCTTTTAATAGGATGCTATTTCTTAGGAAATAGGGCTTTAAAACCTTTCTAAATTAAAGAAGGAGGAAAGAATACTAATAAACTAGAGCTTGTACCTGTAAGAGTAACATGCATTAGTTGCTTTATTTGCATTATATGACTATATACAAAACTAGTAAGAGTATACATAACACCTCCACCTCAAAAATGTATTAAACTGAATCTTTACTCTCTCACAAATACACATGTAATGATGCCAACACAAAGATATTTGCACAAAAAGATATTGTTCATTATAATACTGTATAGGTTTAATTGATTTGATAAAGAGTAATTGGAGCCATACTGAAAATTACTAACTTCCCCTAAAGTTATGGGAAGTGTTTGAAATGCTCTGTCTTCTTATCATAAAGCCATCAGGTCAAAGGCTTTCCTCATTTATGTCTTTTCAGATTTTATTTAGGAAAATGAAAGTGAATTATTTCCACTCTCAGTTTTTGGCCTCCAGTTTGGAAGACTTAGTGCTCTACAGTGAATGGCAGAAGGAAGGCAATTCTATGGGGTTATTCAGACCATGTGTGTCAAAAGACAAAGTGCTGCCTTATTTTATATGTTCTGAATCACGGAATCACAGAGGATTCCTAGATGTCCCCATTAATACAATTAACTTAGGAAGGCTTAATGTAGCTGTATATAAATTGGTCAGTACTATTACAATTTCTTTCTGCAAAACCAAGAAACTATAGGTATGTACTTCACAGTCATGAAATAATAAATGCCACTGCATCATTTTTATTCTGCTGTACTTATTTGCAATTGAACCTCTGCTCTCCTCCATATTTATGTGTAAATAGCTGATAATGTATACACATTACCTTGTTTCTCCTTTGAAAATCTGACATGACATTAACAATTTACTTTTCCACATAAACCCTTCTCTACCCTATCCCCACATGAACAAAGAATTGGAATTTGGAAACACTGGATTAGAAATTACTTTTTGAATCACTCAGTCTAGCTCACTTTTATAGGCAACCATTAAATCTCTTTTGTACAGTAATAAGGTGCCATCCTAAAGCCAGTGGGGTTATTTACACCACTACTGCTACTATAAGGTTATTTTGGAACCTTAGTTTCCTGATGGTTGGAAATTTTCTTCTAACTTACAGTCTAAATGTGTTCATGGCATATATATCTACTTGTGTCTTGACTATCATTAGCCCTAATCTAAATTATATCCTACTTCATCTCTCAAGACTTAATCTAAATTATATTCTACTTCATCTCTGAAGTATTTCTCTAACTAATGTCTTTCTAGTCAATTGAATTTGTTCTGTCTTTTTCCACAAGCCAATCATTTTAGTCTCCCCTTGTAATACATGCTCTTTATTCCTTTCATTCTAGGAGTTCTTTGGATTGTCCTGTCATCAAAGTATAAATAATTGTCAATGGTAGCAAGATTCAAAGGATAAGAAGGGAAATTAGACTTCTTTATTCAGTGCCCAAAAAATCCAACAAAATATTTACACCAAACTTGCTGTCAAGCCTTATTTTTTTAGAAAGATGGACTTCACAAGTGGTACATGCAGCTTGATATTTTGAACTTTTAGAAGAGAAGCTGCTATACAAAAGATACATAAGGAATTTACTTATTATAGTGAAGCCTCCATGATGAGAAGGTTCCACCTGAACATGAGGAAGAACTTCTGTACTGTGCAGGTGACCAGGCACTGGAACAGATTGCCCAGAGAGTTGTGGTCTCCCTCGCTGGAGATATTCAACACCCACCCACCTACAATCCTGAATAACAAGCTCTAAGGGACCCTGCCTGAGCAGGGAGGTTGGACTAGACGATCTCAGTGGTCCCTTCCAACCTCAGCCATTCTGTGGTTTGATGATTCTGTGCTAACTGTTGGTGAGATCATTTCCAGCACCTGAAGCACCTTGTTCCCTGCCGCTCAGCTGGCTGTGTAAGGCTGGCAGAGCTGCCCTGTCCCATGCAGGGGCCATGTCCCCCCAGCACGGGACTGCATTTCGGAGGTGCAGGAAGTGCAGATGGATGGGAAGCCGTGGAGATAACTCTGCTTGGCTTCCTGTGCTCAAACCTTTCACACACAGACGGGTTTCAAGCACGTAGTGGGCAGGAGAGGGAGGCAGCTTGGCTGAGCCACTCGACTGCCTTATGGCCCTGGCATGATGAAAAATTCCTGGGGATTGGATTTGGAGTCCTTTAATGTGGACAGTTAGAAGGTCTGGGTTTAAGGACATTCTGTCAGATGTCACACAAGCCTAGAAGCACTGAACAGAGTATTGCCTAAATACTTTTAGAAACTAACATAACAAAGTCATTTTCTGAGCATGTATTTTTAAGGTTTTAAAATCTAAAAAATTTTCATTAATTAATTTTAATTATGGTAAAATTTGAATTTAAATTGGGCATTAAATATGCTGAAAACATATCTTGGAAAAATGAGTAGAAAACTAGCAGTCACCATGAATAGAAAATAAATTAAAAAATAAATATCAATTAATATACTATAGTTTAAAAAAAACACAAACCACACAAAACCAATCTGTTAAGGACCAAAAGTTACCTGTTGCTTTCTTCATGTTGTTCTTTTCATAGTCAGTCATGTAACAGACATTATCCTGGCATCATGGGTTTGAATCTCAGTAACTGACTTGAAGAGAGTGGGAAGGATTTTAATTTTTCAGAAAAAAACAGCAGGTGGAAACTGACTTGGTAAAGATGACAGCTGATTGGAAAAAAAAAAAAAAAAACAACTGCCTACTCTTTACCCAAATGCCTGCTCTTTGGAGCAGCTGAAACTGAACATTTTGACATTAAAGGATACAGCTTGTTTTCCTTCATGCTCCATCATCTCACCAGCAGCATTAGCAGCATACATCAAGCAGACTGCCTTCGACAAAGAACACGCTGAACAGTTACAAGCTGCTCTGCATCAGATGCGCTGCTCTGCACGAACTGCTGAAAGCCAAGGACCTCTCCAAACGTGCCTTTTGGCTTGCAATGTGCTTATGGTTTCTCAAGCAGGAAGTCAGCTTCAGGGGTGGTGGTTTTTCTGCAGCTAAGATAATCAACATAGGAATTGTCTAATCTTTGGAGGTTTTTAAAAAGATATTTTTGTGCAGAGTCAATGGATAGAGTCAAGTACGTCTGACAGTACAAAAAGATTTCTCATAAAGCTATAAATAAATGGATGTAAAAAAGACTAAACCAATAATTTCTTCATATTCCAACGTTGTTGGATTTTTTCAATCTGTATGTTTTAATTCTGTCCTGAGTACTTCTATATTTATAAATGATGGAAACCAAACAGAATAAATAGTATGCTTATGCAGAAACAACTGAGGCTAACAACTTTACATCCTCTTGTCCTGGTTTTCAGCTGGGGCAGAACTCATTTTCTTCTTAGTAGCTGATGCAGTGCTGTGTTTCGGATTCAATAGGGGAATAATATGAATAAAACACTGATATTTTGGTTGTTGCTAAGTCATACTTACCCTAAGTCAAGGACTTCCCGCTCTGCTCTGCACTGGTGAGGCCTCACCTTGAGTCCTATCTGCAGGTTTAGTCATTGCAATATAAGAAAGACATTAAGCTATTAGAGAGCATCCAAGGGAGGTCAACAAAGATGGTGCAGAGCCTTGAAGGACAGCCATATGGCTGAGGTCTTGGCTAGCTCAGTCTGGAGGGGATCCCTGAGAGGAGACCTCATCACAGTCTGCAACTTCCTCATCACGGGAAGAGGAGGGGCAGGCACTGATCTCTTCTCTGTGGTAACAGTGACAGGACCTGAGGGAATAATATGAAGTTGTGTCAGGGGAAGTTTAGGTTGGATATTAGGGAAAGGTTCTTCACCCAGAGGGCGGATGGACACTGGAACAGGCTCCCCAGGGCAGTGGGCACAGCACTGAGCCTGACAGAGCTCAAGAAACTTTTGGACAACACTGTCAGGCACATGGTGTGACTCTTGGGGTGTCCTGTGCAGGGACAGGACTTGGACTTGATGTTCCCTGTGGGTCCCTTCCAACTCAGCATGTTCTGTGATTCTGGACTTTCCAGTGTCTCATCCTCTGCCAATGAGGAGGCACACAAAAGCTGGGAGGGAGCACAGCTGGGACAGCTGACCAAACTGGCCAAAGAGATATTCCATACCATAAAAAGCTATGCCCATTATATAAACTGGGGGGAGTTACCTGGAAGGGGGCCAGTCGTGGTTCATGAATGGGCTGGGCACTGGTCAACACGTGGTGAGAAATAGTGTTGTCAGCACTTATCTTGTGGTTCATCTCCCTCTCTCCCTCTGGTTTACTATTATTGTTGATAGTAGTAGTAGTAGTCCATTGTTTCAATTATTAAACTGTTCCTATCTCAACCCATGAGTTCTGTTTTCTCTTCTTTCGCGATTCTCCTCCCCATCCCACCCGTGGGGGAAGGGGAAGTGAGAGAGTGGCTGTGTGGTACTTTGTTGCCGACTGGGGCTAAACCATGAACATGAACAGGGGAAGTTAGGCTTGTTTGAGGATTACACAGTGTAGGTTATTTAAATAAGTATCTGACTGGTAAAAGAAGAATTCCTACAGCAGTCCTACAGCTGTGACAGTGGAGCTGGAGGATGCCAGTCTTCCATTCCTGGCGAAATTTCTTCTGAGAGCATGCGCAATTCATAGCCTGTTTCTATTGGAAATGTCTCACTCTCCTTTTCTCTATTTCCTTCTGCAAAACACAAGTACCATAATCTGAAAAGTGCAGTATTTCATTATTTTGTTGCATTCCTTTTTTTAGTTATTATTTATTTTTGAAGGAAATGTGGATTATAAACATTTACTTGATAGAATACAGAACTCACAAGGTACTGTGGCAGCTTAAGAGTAAATTAAAATTGGATGTAGCGTGGGAAGCTAGCATGACACGTAGTGTTTTCACCTTGACAGCCTTTCACTGGAGGTGGCACAGCAAAAGATCTTGATACATCTTGACATCAGCATGAATGCCTTCAAGTGGAAGGCAGGTAATTGTTTTCAATGCAGTAAGAATCTAAACTGATCAGTAGTCATGAGATAAAAAAAAAAAAAAAGGAAAAAAAAGCCTGTATTTCCTACATGACTGCTGATCTTATGTGTATTTTTAGAGAAAAAGTAAGTAGCTAAAAATAAAATAAATTTTAAAATAACATATGTAAAAATAGCTATATATATAAAATTAGAACTGCTTTTCCTAGTAAAGTTATGGAAAAAAGTCCAGCATGGCAAATGTCATGATAAAAGACAGTGCAAAATTCCAGAGATCACAAAGAATGGAAGAAATTTAAGTATACATCAGTAGGTTGTATTTGCATGTTTCATTAGCTGTCTCATGAAGCTTTTCTGTTCTTTTTTTCTTCTGAGTTGTTGTCTTCTCATTCTCAATATATTTAGCCTTTTTCAGTTTTCTGAAATAATTGAAAATAATAGATGAACAGACAATTCTTGTATTTTAAAAGAAACAGTTTTCATACATGAAATTTAACGTTTATTTTGGGGGTATTGCTGACTATGTTACATTAAAACATTCAGTTATCATTTATCCAAGGTGAAGAGAGAGGTAACACAGTTAAAATAAACATAATGTAATACTTAGGCAATACAGGTAGGAGAATATACGATGAGATGCAATAAAGAAAAGATTAACTACTGAACAAGACTTAGCTGGGAAGTGCAGACAGTTCCCAAAGCCTGCAGGCTCACACAATGAAACCACTTACATGTGTGTCAGCAAGGGAGGCTCCAGAGCCATGGGCTGTGGTGCTGCCCCCGAGTGACAAAACCTGTGCCCCAGCCTGGGACACAGGTGACCACACCAGACAGACCTGCACTGCAGCGATCCAGTTCTCACAGTCCTACTCAGAAAGCTGGCCTCAGCTTCTCTGCACTCAAAACATGTAAAACAGATAAAGATCCACCCACAACTAACAGAAAGGTATCTATCTGTGTAAGAATTTTCAGAATTGTGACTCTGTAAGTAACATGGCTGCTTGAAAACTACATTTACATACATCCCTTAGGAGAGTGAGATGTTGGTGCTTTTGATAAAAGCAACTGTAATGAAAATAGGAGTAATAAATATGACCATGATACTGCCAGCTACAATAATACTGCATGTTTGTGTCTGGTTTTCTCTCAAAGGTTGTCAGTAGACTAGTTCAGAAGAAAAAATGGGTGGTAAAGAAGTTATATTGTTATCTCTTAAAACAGTTACCACTGTCTAAATCGATGTTTGGTTTTACTCTGTATTTACTAACCAATCCCTACCCATGAAAATGTTTGTGGCACATTGGCTGAGCAGTTTGTGTGAGCTTATTTGAAGATAAGCTCTCTTTGCTGATTGCTCTCCACAGCCATTAGAGGTCTTTGTACTTATTATAAAGGTAACAGGATCAGGCCATAGAGGAGTAATGTAGGTCCAAGTCACACAGTACCATTTTTTCTACTCAGTTAGAATTACTGATGCTTTAGGAAAGAAAAGAGGTTGTGTAGGCCAGTGGGTGGTTAATGGGACTGAATTCCAAGAGATCTGGATTCTATATTTAGCTTAGCAATCAGTTGGCCTTCCTAGATAAGCCATATCATTGATCTGTGCCTCTTCTACCTAGTAATACTCCCACTGTCTGTTTGCTTAGATTCCAAGCTTTTCTAATAGATCCAATTTCTTACTGGATTTACTTAGTACCTATCATAGAGAGGCTAAAATGCTAGCTAAGTCCAGCAGGCACATCTGTAATATAAATCTGTAAAAAGAAAGGAAAAGGGGTAAAAAGAAGTAACAAATATAATATTTTCCTATGCAATTATCTTTTCTACTGAAGGAAAGAAAACCAAGTGAATTTATATAATGAAATTAGATTAAAGCAATTCCAAAGATGAGCACTGGGGTATCATAACAACCCCACAATGAACAATTGTGTAATTGATAAGTATAGGATGACTAGGGGGAAAACTAGAGAAGGAAACCCTGTTTATGCTCTTCCAAGTAAATTAGCTCAAAACCACACACCAGGTTGCTGTTCCTAGGCCAAGGAATGCACTTAGACATGCACAGCAGAGCCCTCCAGTGACATGTACCTCACTGTACAGTCTATGAAACAAAACAATTTTGTGTACAGATTTTATTTCTTCAAATCCTGTTCCTGTTGGAATATTTAAACAGCTTATTTCTGTCTCATTGCACACATGAAAATCCCACTGCATAAGAGAAACAGAGAATGGCATTAAAGAAAGGGAATCTGTGGCTTCTCTTCTCTGCTGTTTCCCAGTAAAGTTCTCTTTTCAATTGGCAGAAGAAAATTAGTTACTGCTTGGTTTTGCCCAACCCAGCTCTAGCCCTAGATCCAGCAGCACAACCCTCAAGCCTGCACTGAGTTCCTAAAACTACACACATTCCATTGCAAAATGATCTAGTGATCATTCTACCTAGCGATACTTTACATTTGTAATTTCTTAAAATTCTAAGGCTATTGTGACAGCACTTTGATACAACTGATCTGTAGTGATGAACAATACTTCTGTAACATTTAAATCCTTTAGCACCCTTCAAACATTCAAAAAACCAAAGGACACTAATTGTGTAGGCATTGCTTTAAGCTTAAAAACCTTTTTATGCAAGAAATTAAGTCTTCATCGAGAAAATAACTGTTGAAATCTTAATACCACTCAATGACAGCCACATTTGAAGAGCAATTTTATAGCATAATGATCCTTGTTGCATAATTTGGACAGACTTTTGTTCTCATTTTAATTTCCCATACACTGCTTGCTTTACCATCTCTCCTTCCCACACCAATTAAAAGGGAGAGATCAAAAGTCAGAAGAGAAAAAAACATCAAGTTTGGGCCTGAAGTGAAACTTCTAAAAGCTTCATCACAGCTCCTACTTCAGACATGCTATGGTGTATCTGACTAAAGCATAGGGTGTTTCATAGGAGACATGGGCAGCTGCATTACACCTGAGATCCCACTGCAGACACAAGTCCAAAACAGCAACTTTAAATCCCCCATTCACCTTCCACCAGGACTAGAATATCTAAATTTCCTGTTCTTTTTTATACTCTTGCAGCATCTAAAATATTAACCTAGCCAAACGTTATGCCAGAAGAAGAGGCATTTTTTCTTCCTATTTTACCTCATACTGAAATCTAGAAATTAGTTCCTTCTTCTAAATCTTGCTCCAGTAATGATCTGACAAGTTTCCCCAAAGTAAGCCTATAGGACTGGATAGACTATAAAAGGGAATTTCAGATTCTTGCTTTATTATCAGTAGGAGGAGAGGTTTAAATTCATCTTTTATATAATTTCATAACAGTTACAGACTTTGCCAAGGAACGCAAATTCACTTTTTTTCTGCCAAAAAGAATCATACACACATAATTCTCCCATTAGAAAAAATGCCTAACAATGAGTTGTTACCCTTAGCACATAAATTGCTGGATTCTGATACGCAACAGGGTCACAGTAGAGAATGTAAGTTATTTCTTAAACTCTACGACAATCTGTGAAAATTTATGTGTTGCTGTAAATAAATAAATAGGGCATCTTGTCCTTCTGGAAAATTCGTGGCAAGTTTGTGACACAAGACATGGTGTTTACTGTCTCATCTAACTTCTGCCTTGGAGTCTGCCCAAGTCAATGCTTTTGTACTTGCAACTGACTGAGGATTTCAGCAGGTGAGCTGAGCCCTAAATACAGTTTTTGAAGCACTTCTGAACTCGAGTATTCTATAAATGTGGAGTAATATAGGAAGAATTTTAATTTCCTTTCCATGTGCAGAGTTATACCAGGCTGAAGCTTTTATTTCATCCCAAGGAAGTTTTATTCACCGTTAAACTCTAGAACCATAAGTCTTCAGAATGAATGTCTTGTCTCAGTCATGCATCCTCAGCTCCAATGGATCAAAGACATACCTCTTCAGAGAAGAAACCTCTGCTGGGTTTGCATGGCAAGGTCTTGGCAGCAGGAGGCTACAGTGAAGCTTTCTGTGAGAAGCTGCTAGAAACTTCCCCTGTGTCTGACAGAACCAATGCCAACCACCTCCAAGATGGAACTGCCTCTGGCTGAGCCCAGCAGCAGCAGCTGTAAGGCCTCTGGGATAACATATTCAGGATGGGTGGAAAAACTGCTGCAGAGCAGTAGCTGGAGACAGAATTGAGAATATGGAAAGGAAACAGCTCCACAGACACCACAGTCAGCGAAGAAGCAGGGGAGGAGGTGCTCCAGGCACTGGAAATCTCCTGGTAGCCCATGTGAGCACCATGGTGAGGCAGGCTGCCCATCTGCTGCTGCTGCCCATGGTGGAACAGATGTCCACCTCCAGCTGATGAAGGACCTCACACCAAAGCTGTGGATGGCTGAAAGAGGTGGAAGTCCACACTGCAGGAAGCTCCTGGCAGGATCTGTAGCCCCAGGGAAGGAGAAGCCCAGGCTGGAGCAGGTTTGCTGGCAGGACAGCCTGGGAAGAAAGGTATGCTGTATATGCTGTACTTTGAGAGCTATTCCAAAATCTCACTGGAAAAACTTACTTGGTTTTAGCACTAGGAAATGTAAAAAACAAACTCAATTAGTACTTTTCACAAAATCCAAAAAGTTTTAGAATATTTCAGGTATAGTACTGATGAGTGGAATATTCAAACCCAAATGACTTAACTTTCATAATCTGCCCCCAAGAAATCTGTACATGGAGAAATTTCAGGTGTTTCAATTTAAACAAAGTTTAAAGATTGTTATATCTAGTTTTCTGCTATAGTCTCTTAAAAAACTGAAATAGCAGGAGGGTAAATTGAGACATTCATAAACCAAATAAAACATGCATTAAATAGAAATATTCCATCTTCAAACCATGGTTCAGAGGATATTTTCTCTAACCACATTTTCTTACTTCAAATAGTTTTCCTTACAATTTTCTTCATCTGGAAATAATTTTCATCAAGTTAGTCACAGAAGTAAGAGATATAGTTAACCTTAAATGCTGATGGGATTCAGGAGTCCAGATTGTTTTACTTCTGACATAATTCAGAATTGTTGCAAGTAGGGACATCATTGCATAGCACTGGTCAGCTCTCAGCACTTCCAGTCTTGGGCAAAATACTTTGCTGAAAACAAGATAAAGCAGCAGGGCAAGTGGGAGATAAAAAATGAACATAAGTAACATAAGTGCATGAACAACATGAAAAGATGACAACTGGGAATTGGAGTAAATCATTGTTCATTAATAGAGAAAGGCAGGGAGAGATGTCTGAGGACAGCAGTGCATGAACCTCCCTTGTGCAGCTGCTTCTCAGAGTTTCTCCTGAATGGTACAGCCTGGCTTTCTCCCCACGTGGTCTTCATTTTTTATAATCTGCCTTTATGGTCTTTCTTCCCTCAGCCTGTCTGTTGAAGAGGTAAGCCCAAAGAAGTCCTTGTAGTGATGGAATGTGGGATACTTACTCCTCCTCCCACCGAGGTCTGACTTTGTTCAGGGAGGGGCACTTTGGAGTAAGGTCTGTTTTTCACACTCCTCATGTTACCAAGCTCTCTGGGGTAGCTTGGTTTTGCTTCCTCTGGCTGATTTTCTGGGTTTTTTGACCACTAACTGTTCTGAGTGGTTACTGAAATGAGATTATTAGTATGCATTTGTTGATTTTCCTTTTAAATCTGTCATTTCAGTCGTAGCTTCCAAAATTCACAAAATACCAGGCTTAATGTAGGTGCTCATGTTTTTGTTTATTCTTCCAAAATGCAAACATATACCTATAAATCAATAATGATAAAGGTGTCTGTGTGTGTACACAAACATTTATGTATAGCAAGCAAAAAGGAGTGTAAGCCTGGCCCTCCTGATGATAGAATCATGTCATTTGCTTCACTCAGGACATGATTTCACCCATAGCTGCATAAAATTAGAACTATTTTAAATGTCAGAAGCTTGGCTTGTCAATTCTGAGACAATTTGGGGCAGGGAGAGAACAGGGGGAAGACACGAAATAGCTCTGTTTCAAAAGAGTGTAATAGATTTGAGTTGGGATGCTACAATTTATTCCAAAACTATAGCTCTTATTTGCAAAGTAATTTTTCCTGCTTCAGTCTCTACCTGCAAATAAAACAGAAACACGCTAAAATAGTCACCTAAAGAATATTAAAATATTTGACAAATGGCATTGATGAAATTTGGATAACGGTCACTTTAAATATCTCCTGCAAAAAGGTAAAAAAATTCCCCACACCACGTTTTTAATGCAAAAAAAAATTGCAGTACACTATCATAATGTGTTTCTTCTTATGTGAATACTGAACAGAAAATACTCGACATGAGAAGTTCTGACATATTTATCCAGTCACAGCTCCCTCTTGTGTAATTCATCATTACTACAAAGACTAAGTTGGAATAGAGACTGTTTAAATTAAATTTTATGGTAGCTATTTACTTGATTCCTTTGCTTTTATTTTTTTTCTCATATTTAGAGAAATTTAGTGATATTTTAGGGTTTGAAATTCTGTATTTTCATGTCATTTCAATGCCAGGACAGATAATAATACTTACAGTAAGGTTACACTAAAACCACATTTGGAAGAATATTACTTTTGTACAATGACATGATTTTGACATCCATAATCAAAATCATGGGGGTTTACTTAAGTAAATTCGTATCTAATCTGCTTTTTATTACTGCTGCTAAGTCTTTCTTCTATATAATTTGTTAGAGAGGTTTTTTCCATTTACATTTTGCTGACATTTGGAAAAATTCTAGCTATTATCTTTTTTTTTGTGTCTCTAAGTGTTCAGAGCACTCTAATGAGCTTATTATCATACTGTGTCTAAGCTTTGTGGTAATCTTTGTCTTTTTCTCAGTGAAGGAACACTCAATTTAGAACTGGTGACAACACATATAGAGGAAAAGCTGGAAAGCTTAGTTTTGTACAGTGCTTTTTTTTTTGACTACACAGAAAGACTGCGTTTGGGTCACTGTAGTGTTGTTGTCGGCACTTGAAGAGTTACTTCGGGATTAAAACAAATAAAAACATCAACAAACCAAACAAACAAAACCACCACCAACAAACAAACACCAAGGAAAAAGGATGCAGTTCTTCCTAAAATAGCAGAGTGCAAAGCCCGAAATGCCCCTGCTGGAGGAGGTGTCACTGTACGAACGGGCAAGGGAACCCAAATTTAAAAAGTACAAGCCAAAAGTGGTGCTAAAGGTTCAAGTGGCACTCGGAGAGTGGCTTTGCCAGCAGAAAACGATGGAAGTGATGGATCAGCTCGGGCAGAGCTGCACAGAGACCACAGGTTAATGCTGGGCAAAGAACTCCACCTTTTCTCTACACATGACACCAGCCTGTCAGGTACGGCGGGACAGGCCAGTTTATCCACAGAACTGCGCCGGGCAGCTGCTTTTATTCGAAATTTATCTTCGGAGAAAGAGACATTTGTCTCCAAGTAACCAACCAGCTGAACCATCCCCAAACTCGGCACCGCCGGCCCGACACCTGTGGGGGCGAGGGGCGGGCACGCGTCGGGGATGAGGGGATATGGGTAGAGGAGGATGAGGGGTACGGGGATGAGGAGATATGGGATGGATGGAAGGGATATGGAAGGAGGGGCTAGGGATGGAGGGGATATGGGCTGTAAGGGTTACGGGAGGGAGGGACGCTGGAGATGAGGGACTGAGGAAGGAGGGCGCTCCCACTGTCCCACCCCTCGGCCCTTAGGCAGCCAGCGCGACCGCCCGAGCGCGCGCGGGGGCAGGCGCGGCGGGGCAGCCCCGCGCGGCCGTTGGGC
>VZRX01001275.1:76698-90470 GCA_013398075.1 Notiomystis cincta
TTGTGGCTCGGAAGGCGATGGCTCCGCGGCGCTGGATGCCGCCGCCCCGGCGGCTCGGGAGTGTGTGGTGCCGGGCAGGCCGGATGGCGAGAGGGACCCGTTCCGCTCTTCTCCGTGGGCTCGCTGGCCACGGAAACGCCCGCTCGCCTCTGCAAGAGCTTCACTGTGCTTCACTCTGAGTGATGTCAATCACCACGGAATTCAAATCTTAGTAATTGTGTTATTTCTTGGAATACAGAAACAGCTACGGTGTTGCTTCTAAGAGCTCTGTGTCTTTTACTTGATTTCTTAGATTTTTGTTTTGTTTTTGAAGGTCTTTATTTATTATGGTTTCCCAGTATAAGGCATGACTAAGTATTTTGGTACATTGATTTGTCAGTGGTCCAGGAATGAAATCTCTCCCATTACCTTAAACACGTATTTTGAATATGACGAAGGAAAGAAGTGTTTTCTGTCTCAGGACTCTTATTTAAAACCGAAGTATTATAATGGATGGCAGCACTGAGGTCCATTTCAGAGCACTGATCTTCTGCTACACTCCTTAATTTATGAAGTGTGGACCACTGTCAAATCCTAAACAAGATCTCCTGTGCAACTGTTATGGCACAGAGCTGAACACCTCAGACTGAGCCTTCTGTAAGGCTGAGAAGATGTTACACAATGCTGCAGTAATCCTTGGTCAATATAAGCCAGAGAAGTTGGGAAGACGTGCCTGAGTTGGGTTGTTTGGAAAGGCAGAAAGCAAGCATTAAGTCAGAATTAGTTTCCTTCCCCTTGTCAATATCAAACATATGGTTCTAGACTTTTCCTTCTTTTTCCATTTGAAGGGAAGACAATAAGAACTGTGAACAATATAGGTATGTCTTGATAAAACACTTCTATGTTGCTGTCTGTAGTGCTTGAATTGTATGCAAGGAAAAAGTGTACTCAAATAACTTTTGAGCAAGGTAGGAAAAGCTATAGAATAAACATTTGTTTTGCCAAGGGATGTCTTATTTCTGCTGCGAGGGAACTGACATAATTTCATTAGCTTTATTATTTATTAAATAAGAAATAAATTACACTTCTGATACTTCAAACAAAACCTAGTGAAGTGAGCATGTCAGTTAGGTTTTCTAAATGTTGCATTCCAAACCACTGGAATTCTCTAGTATGTAATCTTTTCCATACAGAAAAAAACATTCTCTCTAGGAGTTAATTTTCTTTTTGTGGGTTTAGTAGCAATCTGGAACACAACGACAGATGTGTTGCTTCTCTTTCCTGGCTGTGTTATGTTTGTTTTCTGTAGGGCAGATTAGATTTGGTTTCATGGGCTAGTTACTGATTAACTGTTTTCCTGACATGGACAACACGTTGAATTTCAGCTGTGAATGACTAAGAGTTTGCATTCAGCACTAAGGATAAGTTGGGCACGATCCCAGTCCTCTTCTGGTTGGGAGAGGAACTGGCTTGCATGTTCTGTAAATAGGAATATAAAAAAAATAAAGTACAAGTTGTTACACAGAAATGCAGGCTTTTATAACTGACACAACCGTGCAGCAGCCTCAGAAAAACATTTTAGAAAAGGCTGTAGGTGAACATCAGTAGTAATGACTGATGAGATTTACTTATTTTCTAATATGTAACATACTCTAATGGTTTGCTATAAGGCGGTAGAGATAACCAGTTTTTTAAGTACAAATGCTAAATTTGTACTGAACAGTTTTGTTAGATTGTTCTGTTGAGTTTAATCCTTCCCAAAAGAGCAATCTTGAGTGTCTGAGATGAAGAAAAATTTATTTTGAAAAGAGTTATTTTTCCAACTAGTTATTATTTCAAAAGTTATTATTTCAATCTCTTGCATTGACTTTTCAGAAAAATAGTATTAATCAATTTGAAAAGCTGATGTGAGATTACAAAATCTGGTTAATATCCTTCCTGATTTGGGAGTCCTATAAGAAAACTAACTTCTTGTCAAATAAAAAGTGTAAAACATACTGCAGAAAACCTCTCTATTCTTTCACAATCATCTAGGGTGGTACCTGTGACTATAATCAGCATACTTTTAGATCCCTAGAGATCACAGTGCTTTTCCTGACAATACCTCTTATCTGTCTTATTTGAAAGACTTTGTTTTTTATCTTAACTACCCTTATGTCTACTCGAGGAATGTGTGGGTTTTTTGTAATATGTAGTTGATAATGATATCAACTTCTAAATGACATTATTTAAATTTTGTCTTTTAGGGTAAAATCTTTGGAATATCTTTTCATGCATTGCCACAATCATTTGTGCCAGAATATGGTTATATTCCAAGGTAAGTTAAGAATGTATATTTAGGTTTTAGGCTACTCTGCTCTCTTTATAGTATTGAACCTTTGTTAGAAGGAGGAATGTAATGTTTGTTCCAGACCTCCTAGAACTTCTGGGGAGTATAAGAATAGCTCCAGCTGGGAAAGGAGGGATGCAGAAGTTAGACAGGGAATTCAAGAGCCACAGCTCTCGTTCAGTCATGTTTCCCTGTACTTCTTGTCATTGGGGGAAATTATTCTATGTATTAAGTTTTACCAAAAATGGTGAAATAATTTTTCTGGAAAGAACCTAAGCTTCATTCTGAGCATCACAAGTATGTTACTGTTCTTTTCTCAGCTTTCTCGTTGATACTTGTGAATATTTGGAAGAGCATGTTCATACTGAGGGACTCTTCAGAAAGTCTGGATCTCTTGTTCGCTTAAAAGCTTTGAAGGTATTCTCTAAAGCTGCTTTCTTTTCCTTATTAAGCTGCATTTCACTTGGGCATGTTTTAATTTTTGGACTCTTCAGTCATACTAAAATTTTAATACTGGAAGTAGATTGGAAATATTACCTGCTTTAGAAATGACAGGAGGCTTCTTTTAAATATTTTGCCTTCCAGGTGATGAGAATAGTTTGTGACTGAACAAACTTATTAGCGATTGTGCACACTGGATGCTATGTGGATATTTGTTTAGCAATGTTCTCATGGTGGAGGGAAGATGGGAAACCTCTAAATTAACACACATGGTCTGACAATGTTGTCTGTGTCTGCTCGTAGATAATATAGCTGGGTAAAACATGACAGGGCTGAAACTAAGAATAGGGAAGATGTGACTGTCTGTTGTGACATGGGCTAGAGCATTACTGCCTAAATTTAGAAATCTGACAATATGTTGAAGGCTTCAAATCATGTTTCTTATGAAAATTTTCAGAGTAAACTGGATCAAGGTGAAAACTGCCTCTCAGCTGCACTGCCGTGTGATGTTGCAGGGCTTCTCAAACAGTTCTTTAGGGAGCTGCCAGAACCTATCCTTCCACCTCACCTGCAGGAAGGCCTTTTCAAAGCACAACAGGTTGGAGATGAGAAGAAAACTGCAACCATGTTGCTGTCCTGTTTGATGACTGACAGAACAATTGCAGCTTTGAGATACTTCTTCAACTTTCTGAGAACTGTGTCCTTAAGGTCAGTGTGAGGGCATGCTTGTAAACAGCTCCGACTCCCTTAACCACTTCTCTGTCCAGGCAAGTGCTGTAACTTCCTGTGAGTGGCTTGCAATTTTAAACTTCTATATCTGCAGATATTCACTAAATTCACTCAGTCTTTTATTTCATAAATCCAAGGTTTCTTTATGGAAACTTAATCAGCTGGAGACTTGACTTTGTTCAAGCTTTGTAAAGCACAATTACGATACCTTGCATTCCCTAAAACGGAGGGGCATCTATAACTTCTTGATTTCAGTAAATAGTTGTGCAATTATCTGACCTGGAATGCATTAATCTATACATTAATCCTGTTATGTAAGCGCTCCAGTGAATGAGTCCATTTTTGGTTTTTTAATTGCATGTGTCTTATTTGGTTTTTTTCTTTCTCCATTGCTTATGTTCTGATAATTTGAATTAAAAAAACCTTTTCTTGTTCAGATCCAATGAAAACAGAATGGATACCAGTAATCTGGCAGTGATTTTTGCTCCCAACCTCTTGCACTCAAATGAAAATGAGAAGATGTCAGCTAGTACAGAAAAAAAAATCCGCTTGCAAGCTGCTGTCGTGGAAACACTTATTGACCATGCAGCAGAAATCGGTAAGATGATCAATGCTTATCAACATGTCTTGATGCACCAACCTGTCCACAGCTTTTCTTTTCAACTTTTAAGAATAATTAGATAGTTCTCAACTATTCCAGGACAAGTACCAGAATTTATCTTGGAAAAGATTCCTTCAATGTTGGGCGTTGATGTCTTTCAATCTACTCCCTCACTGTGGGGCCATGAAGACAGTGAAAATGAATCTCCCAGTGAGTGTAAGAGGAGGAGGCACCGAAGTGTTGGGGGTAGGTATGTTTTGTGAAACTTTCAAAAGCAGAACCAGAATTGAGACTTCAGGTAGTCTGATCCTAAGCACTTGCTTCTTCCACAAGCAGAACAGATGTCTGCAAAACCGGTTGTGTTTGATTTGCAAAATATATAAGACTTCAGTAATCACGTTATTGTATATTTACTCAGAGTCTTCTAGTGTGTTGTCTACTACAGAAGCTATTTTGGATTTGTGAAGCCAAATTAGTCTTCTGGCTTTTTGCTGAGTCAACTTCAGATCCTGTTGCAGAAGACTAAAGGGATTTTTTGGGTTGTGTTTTTTTTTTTTTTTTTTTTTTGTTTTTTTTTTTTTTTTTTTTTTTTTTTTTTTTTTTTTTTTTTTTTTTTTTGTTTTTGTTTGGGTTTTTTTTGTTTTTTTTTTGTTAATTTTGAAATGATACTTTAATATATACTTTGATAAGTCAGGTCGTGAGAAAGCAGGGATGCAAATGGCAGGTGTGTTTTGAATTAGAGTGGCTAATTTGTGTTTTGAAGTGTAAATCTGAATTGGATGTTATTGAATACTGTGTGCTCTGGTATCGTGGATCTGCAATTTGGGATGAGGTTTTTCCAGTTTTCAGCAGGGTTGAGATCCCCCAGATAGGGATGATCAAATGGTATATTCTCAGTTCTGCACTCTCTTAGAGGAAATACTATGGAACATGTATGCTTGACTTGATTCAAATCCACTGCAAAGTGATCTTTTATGTATTGCCAAAGGAACTTAGGTACTTATTTAGTTCATGTATCTGGAGTATTAAACCTGACAGTAGTTGAAATTAAGGTTGTATGATTGTATGTTCAGCCATGCCATAGTTTTTTGTGTTTTGTACTTCTCTGTTCTGTTTGTTTGTTGGGTTTTTTGTTTGGTTTTTAAAAATTATTTTTGTTCTAAGGAAAATAGGTTTTTTCAGCTACTGTGAAAGCAATAAAAACTATGTTGGTGGGAAGATGTGGGCTATGATTTTCTGTACATAAACCAACCATTTAAACTGATTTGCTTTGTTTCTCCCTGAAAAAAACACAAGTTAAACTTGAGTTGAAAACAGAGCAAGACAAGCTTCACATTTAAATTTGATTGCTCGATGTGTCTTGCATTTCAGATATTGTTAGTGGAGCATTGAGTAAATTTAAATCTAACAGAACACCCTCCACTACACCTCAACAAGACAGAAGCGGTAGGTACTGGTGTATTTATGCAGTATCTTCTGGATTTGTTAACTATATTCGATTTTTTTTTAACTAATGAATCAGAATGTTGTTGAAGATAAGTGATTAAATTTCAATTGTTTAAAATGGAATATAGATACATATTTATTGAGGATACTGCATCTGTAATTCTTGGAGCAGCTACAACCACTGCAGTAGTGGGCTGTGTGGTTTAGCTCTGTGGGGATTACACAACCAAACTTTTGCTTTTTAGCTAATGAACCACTAAGGCTTCAGTGCAGTAGTGCAGCATTTTATCATCTTGGAATGAATTTCACACTTATTGTCTCTAAAACTTACTGAAGATGACTATACATTTACTTCCTCCTAAAACCTATATTGTTTTATTAATGTGTGGGTTTGGATTTTCCTTTCTGGTACTCTGAACTCGCAAAAAACCCAACAAAATAAAAAACCAAACCCTGAGCTATATTGATTGCTTTGCTTGTTCAAAATGCATGCACTTTAGCTAAGCTTTTGCAACAAGTTCCTTTCAGAATTAAAAAATAAAAACAAAACAATCATTTACTTTAGTAAACTCTCCAAATTTTAAGCTATTACTGCAAATTTGGTTTTCTTGCTTTCAGTCCTTTCATCAGTGACTCCGGTGGTTCTTACTCCAAGTACCAAGCGTAAACTGCCAACTGATTGCTCTCAGGGCCTGTCCAGCAAGAAGAGACGATCTTTTAAGCATAGTTTTGCCTTTGAGTTTTTACCAAGTAGCATTTTTAACAGCAGCTCAACACCAGCATCAGGTACAGTGCCATCACTTTTTCCTTGCTGCTTGAAGTGGTTGTTGGTGGCTGTTAATTTAAGAGTAGGGCTGTTTTTTCTTATTAGACAGTTGTTGATGCTCATTACTGGAGTGTTCCTTGCACTACTTCCCCATCTTGGTAAACAGTGTATGTTTGTGTTCATTGGTGACTCATGTTATGTGGCTGTTTCTTGTTTTCTGTTCTGTTAATCTCTCATACTTGCAGTCCTGATGTCTTTTTATCTTTTTTTCCCTGTGTATCACTCACATTATACTCCTGTTTCATGGTGCACAAATCCAATAAGACTGTGTATGCTTCCAGCCTTTAGAAAGTTGTAGCCTTCTGTCTCCTAAATGCTTAAATAGCTGATCTTAGCTCTATGTGAAATGTAATTGTGGCTTTTATAAAGCTCTTTCTTGTGTTGTATGACCTTGTTTTTCCTCTAAATGCTAAATCTCAAAACCCTAGAGAAAATTTAACTTTTGTTTGACAATGCTTTAGTAACACTTTATTCTACTAGAGTGCTTCCAACCATCAGACTATTCTGAAAATCCCATTTTATTTTTATTTGGTTCTTTAATGTGCGGCCAACTGAAGTTAGAGTGAAAGGAATTTCTAGATTGGCTGTTTTGCTTGATTTCCCCCCCCTTCAAATAAGTGATATAAAACTTAGTGCTTTTTTTATTAAATCATTTCATGTTCTCCATGAAATTCTTGTTTCTATGGTTAAGCAAACCAAAGCAATGACATTTTATAAAGATAGCAGTGATGCATGTGTTTCATGGGATGTCCAGTAGTAAAAAAAGGCAACTCTTTTCTTCATTGTTGCTTTGGCTGGCTAGGTATGTAAAAAAAACACACTGCAAGTAATAATGAGACTATGTCTTAAGTTTTCTTCTTGAGCTCTTAAATTTGAGGAACTGTTTTAATAATAACTGTGGAATCTTACTTGAGGTAGTGGTATCTGTAGCATGTCATTAATTGCATTCTAGCCACTTTCATGGATGCTACAAGCAACAGCTTTGTTTAATTTTAAAGAGGAAGTCAAAGTAATTTCAAGCCAGCACTCCACAAAATTACCAAAAAAATTGTACTGTTTAAAAACCTGTTCTTTGTGTTAACTCTTAAGTCTTTATCTGAAAAAAAATGTGACTATTTTAAGTTCATATAAATATAATTTTGCCCCTGTAGTTCAGTTTGAAGCAAGTCCTTGTGTGTGTCTTGAGTCATCACAAACCTCACTATCTCCTTCAACCACGGGTGAAAGTCATGTGTCCAGTACGGGGAACAGAAGAAGTAAAAGACTTGCAGGCAAAAAACTGTACAGGTAATTAACTGTCAAAACCTAAATTGGAAAGATGTGTCTAGACCCCTTGAATAATGATCTCAATCTGTCTCTAAAATTATTGGTTTTGATAAATTTATATAGTGATCTTAGAACCACCAGATCTTCTGATGTTGCAAAATTGAGCTCAAAACAAAATAAGATCTGGTATAGTAGTTTCCTGTGTGTATTAACAAAAGGTTGTCAAGAAGGCAATAAAATAAGTAAAACTGGAGGAAATAACTGTAAATAAGTGTCAGGATGCTTTCCTTGCCCTCCTAAAGAGTTTGTCCCTTCTTCCCTTGTGTCCTGCCAGGGCTGAATCAGGAAAGACGGGTTGTTTTTCTCCAAAGATAAGCCGAAAAGAAATGGTTCGTCGGTCTTTACGCTTGAAATTTGGTCTGGGAAAAAGCAATAGAGAAATGGTAAGTACCCAGTCCTCTATTAGAGTGCACATTTTAATCCAAAGTTTTGGGCATGTGCTTTTCAGGAGCAGGAAGCACATATTTTGTTATAGAGGGATCCCAGTGTTAACTGAACCTGCTTGCTGTCAAGTACCGGAAGCTTGAGGTGTATTTGCATAGCAGTAACTGATCAGCTTGTACTGTGTTTGGCTGGCATAGGGCAAGAGGCTAAGGGAGAGCAGCTGACCTAGGAGAATGAACAAGCAATTCTAAGCCATGTAATGTTAAGCTCACCAGTAAAACCGGGATGGGGATAATTTATGGATAGTAGCCAGTGCTCAGAGGCTTGCTGGGAATTGGCCTGCTTGTTTTAAGTGACCTTTGCATCATGTGTGGGTTTGGGTTTTTTGGTCTGTGGGATGTGTGTATCCCCTTTCCTTTTCATCTTTCCAATTCTCTCCCTGATCCTGTTGGGGAATGGGGAAAGTGAGCATGTGGCTGGATGGGAGCTTGCCCTGCTTGTTGGGATCAACCACCACGCTTGTGATCAGTGAGTCTCACAGTTCCTGAGCATCTGAGCTTGCAGAGCCTGTGCACAGTGTCACTGTTCAGAGTGTGGTTGAGTCCACCTGACTGCAGGAAGGCTGTTCCCCACCTAGGTCTACAGAGGATCAAGGCAAGATGAAGTATGTCCAGGAAAAGGCTGCTGTGGCTAATTTACATTGCAATTCCCTGAAACTTCCTCTGTAAATGAGATTTCAAATTACAAGTTTATATAAAAGCAATTAACACTTTTTGTTTGTTCAAGAATATTGTATCAGGATGTGCGGTTGGCAATAGATCGGAAAATATTGGAAGGCGTCTTGCGAGTCAGCAAGGTGTGGAAAGCAGAATTGAATGTGCAAAAAGAGATGTACTCTTCAGCCCATATGTCAGTGAAAAATTCCCTAAGAAAGGTAATTACTTAACCAAATATATTAGATGGGGAAAGCTTTTTTTTTTTTTNTGTGCAAAAAGAGATGTACTCTTCAGCCCATATGTCAGTGAAAAATTCCCTAAGAAAGGTAATTACTTAACCAAATATTATTAGATGGGGAAGCTTTTTTTTTTTTTTACCTGGCAAAAGCAACTTTATGGATAAAAGTATAAAAGCAATTGGATTTAAAGTATGCTTCTAGCTAAGTCAAAAGTCACTTGTATGTCTGTGGCTAATGGGGAAAGAGAATTGGTTTAGAACAAGCTTATTGTGTTTCTAGAGTCTTTTAGCATTTGTCTTTAGTTAAGTGAGAGGAGATGCATGATTTCACTTAATACTATGACCTTTTTTTACATTTCTGAAATCTAAGGGCATAATGGCATCTTTAAATTCAGTGCTGCTTTGATAATTATTTTTAGTAAGAGTTTTGTCTGTAACTGTTAAAATCACAATCAATTATTCTTAAACACTGTGGTATTTATTTTAAGGTTCAAGGAATGTAAGCAAGTCGGAAGAAAACTTGCTAACTCCAAAATGTCACAATAAAGTAGTTCACCGAATGTCATGGAATAGTCCTGCTTCTGCAGATTCTCAGGTGATCAGCAAGAATGAGCAAACTGTGCGTGGACACTCTGAAATGGGAGTCAGCTCTTCAGAATCTACTTTGATATTTGGAAAGCCACCAGTTTTTCCAGATGAATTCCAATCTGCAACTGTAACCAAACAAGACAACAACTTGGAACTTCTTCTTTGTGAAGAAGAAAGTAAATCAACTGCAGAAACGTTACTGAAAGTTAAGCAAGCCTTCTCTGCATCTGGGAGTATTCTTCACAATTTGATAGGTGATAAAAAGTCATCCCTCTCAGTTGTAGCTAGTGAAATATTAAGTGAAACTCCGTGTCCCACAGGGCTCAGTTCAGCAAAAGAATTGTTGGTGCAAGAAGTTTCTGAAAATCTAGCAAATGTAAAATCCAGAGAGCTGTCACACCAATTTAATCAATCTTCTGATGCTGATAAACAGCAATCAAAAAAAGAGGAAATGGAAGTTTTGGAGAAAAGAAACTTCAAAACTTCTATTGAGATTGAACTTCAGGTCCCAAACCCAGATATAATCAAAGTAAAAGAACTTCCCATGCCTCAAGTACTAGCCAAGGAAGATAAGTTGACTGTTGAGAGCAGTTCAACAAAAGATGACGTACAAAAATTAGATTTCTCCGGAAGAAAAGAGGAAATAGAATCAATGCACTCACAAACAGCTGAAAACTGTATGGTAAAGTGCTGTAATTTGGAAGAGGGTACTGCTAAACTTTCTTTGGCAGGACAGCTTCCTACTCCACAGTTGCCTGAATCACAAAATGAAGTGGGCAATCAATACTTGAAAGCTGAAAATTCAGATAAAGTTTTCAGTAAAACATCAACTGTTCCTGAGCATGGGAAGGTTTCTGACCACATACAGTGGTTCAACCAGCTTTCACTAAATGACCCAAATTCTGCAAGCAAAACTAAACCACCTCTGAAGTTTCAACGTACTCCAGTCAGACAGTCTGTAAGAAGAATGAATTCCCTTCTGGAGGCTAATAGACAATCTGTGAGCTCTCAGACGGTTAGATCAAGTGGTGTTGGTTCACCACTTGTTAAATCTTTGAGCTATGACTCTGCCCTGTTCCCCTGCACAGAAAAGCCCTCAAAGAATTCCCTGCTTTTGCCACGCAGGAGTGAAAGCACACGTGGCCAGGTTGCTGTGGCTCATAAGCAGCTAGACTTAACATCCAAATCATGTTGCAGGCCATTACATCCCTCAGACAAGCGTGATGTTTCTGTCAGAACTCTTGGGATCCATGAACAAAAAGCAACTGTTCATCCATCAAAGTCCGTTCTAGAAGATCTAACCAATCATGAAGTGGTTAAATCCAGTTTGAAAGTTAATGCAAATATACATATTCCAGGTGCTGCCCCAGAAAAATCTATGATCACAAGAAGTGTTCCAGGAAGAGTTCGTTATAGAGGCTCTCCAAAGAATCCAATATCTGAAGTAAAACTGCTGCCGACTGCAAAGCCAGTAGACTTATAAGATTAAATGTCATGGCTAAATGGGTTCTTTGTAACTTGGGTAACCTTTGGAAAAATCTAAATTTGTGTGATTGTTTTTTTAGCTCTTATTTTAATTTTTCATTTGTTTTAAATGAATGAGTTGTGAAGATGTATAAATAGCAGTTTGTTTTATGTTGAGGTTTTCTTCATTTACTGAAATGTCTGTAAATGCTAGTCAGTTCAACTAAATGCATTTGACTTATAAAACAAAAATAATCTGTTTCTACAAATGTTTGTGTTAGATCTCAAGTTTTGATTATCTCAGCTTCTAAAAGCATGCTGTATCTCCCAAAACTGTTCCTGCAGTATTTAGATTAAGTATCAAGTTTAAAAACAATTTCTCAAATATTTAAAACAAATTTAACAGATGTTTGAAAGGAAGTGTTTTGATGCTGAGTATTAGTAGTTAAATTTATTTACTTTTTAGTTTTAAGTTTGTTGTAGCACCCCTTGATACTAAGTTGGACCCCATATGAGCTCTATTTCTTTTGAGGCAATGTTTTTTATTTCTTTTGGAGTAAATTGGGAGCATATTTTCCTTCTTGAGTAGGTAAATGTCAAAATATAACTCGTGTGTGCATGCACTGGAGAATTTTTAGAACACATGGAAAACGAATGCGCAGTTTATTCAAGAATCGGAAAGTCTTAAAGCGTCATCCAGCGATGTGTTCTGCAATAGGTACCAAGTATTGTCAGTTGTGAGTAGTAAAGTGTTTTACCTTAATATGAGAAGGGAGTTTAACTTATTTTTAGAGCTGTAGAATTATGTTAACTAAGTGGTGCAGAAGCTGGGTCTAGATGTTGAAAGTGTTGCAAGAGTCGAATGTAAGAAGCCATAGCGTGTTAATGGTTGATTTGCACAAGCAAATGTTTACATCTTTTGGAATGAAAACTGTTTGTCTGTCATCAGTTGTAAAATTATTTAAGAGTAAACACTTGAAGCCGTTCATTAGCTCTTTATATGTGTGAATTGCTTATTGGCAAAACGTTAGAGCTGAAGCACTGGATACTTTTGGTTTTAATAAAACCATTGTTTTATCCCTTTTCTGAGCTTTTTCTTTTATAATGACTTGGAAAGTTGGATTATGCTGTTATATGCAGACTGTAGACACCAAAATGAGTCAGTCTGAAAATACTGAAGTCAGAAGTAAATCTGTTCTGGCTGTCCTTTTAGTTCATCTTAGCTCCATGTTGGTAATACTCACAACTAGCAAAAGGCATGATGCAGCATAGTTTATTAGCAGTGGTCTTCTGAACTTCTTAAAAGGATCTGTTAATCAAAAGAACAGTTCTTTCCTGTTCCCTGCCTCCTTCCCTGGGTATCCACCAACGTGCAAGTCAGATTGGGTCAGTTGGCTGACCTGGTGGAAACCTCCTGCCTCACTCTTGCTCTGCTACTGTAAAATCTACTAGCAGGGAGCCAGCCAGGAGGAGAATGAACAGGGGTGCCACATCTTTCCACCAAGGATGGGAAGCTTCAGTTCCATGAAGTAAAGGAAGTGAATATCGCAGTTCACCACCATCCACGGAGGGAGCTGCTGCTCGCGGCAACACGCTCCTCCCTCTGCCTTTAGCTGGTGCTGGCAATGGCACATCCCCCAACAGGCTCAATGCAGGCAGCACAACCTCCGGCTGTCATGGCTGATGCAAGGTGGTAGGAACTCGAAATAGGACAGAAGGACATAAAGGCAAGAGGAGAATGAGGTCTGACTCCTGTAGTAGTGAGGTGTCACACTGATTTTTCTTTGGAAGAGTAAGACTTGAGATTGTCAAAGCCTGCATTGGCATTCAAAATATTTGGTATTAACAATGTGTCCTATATGGAGCAGGAAGCTACTTTTGATCATCTATACAAGCTAGTCTTGAAACATCTGAACTTAGATTCTTAGGGGCAATTTGGTAGGGCCCTGACACAGAAACCTGTAGCAGAAAAAAATTTGTCGAAGAAAGTTAATGCTCTGTTTTTAGAGGCTTTGCAGAACAGTTTGGACACACATCCCTGTTTATAAAGTTGATCATGTTCTGCAGAAAGAAACATCAGATGCCAAGTGGAATTCCCTACTGTTCAATCCTGCAAGTTACAGCTTGTACAGTGTACCAGAGACCAGCAAAAAGAGAATCATCTACTCGTGCAAGTGTAGTTTGTGGGACTGTTGTGGTTTATGGGGTGTAATCTCAGAGCTGTTCCGGGCACAGCTGTACTAAGCTGGGAGGTGATGCATTCCCGGCAGTAGCAGGGAAGATGTGATACATAAAATAGCCTTTCGAGGCTACCCTTTTGCCAGTGCTGTGTTAGATGAGAGACTTCATTTAGCGAGATCCTTTTGTAGTTCTCTTCTTGGTAACCTCTGCTCTGGATCATGTGTCTAGATTTGCTTAATCAATTTATCTGCAAGTCCTTGGAGGTGGTTGCCGTGTTGCTCCCCTGTAAACCTGCAGTTGGTAACGCAATCATCCCGTAAGTAAACCATTGATCATGTTACTCTGGAGACAGAAATCACAGCAGGAAGACGGATACTCTTCCAGGAATACGTAAACTTCTTGTTTCTGTAACGTTAATCCATCAAAACCCTCCCGTTTTATTTTCAGACCGTTAAACTAAAAAAAGGAGATTTTTAATATCCCCCCTCGAGCGTTTTTCTGGGACAAAGCCCCGCAGGAGCCGC
>VZRX01001276.1:0-24991 GCA_013398075.1 Notiomystis cincta
ACAAGATCATCCCACGACACGATGTCAATACTTAAAGCCATTACTGGGCTTGAAAATTAAAATTAAAAAATTTGGAAATCAGTAACAGATTTGAAATCACGTATACAACACAATACATCCCACAGACCTTTGTCACATCAAATAACAGTGTAACCAACGTTGCAGTATGTTACAATCATCCCTTGTAAAACTCAGGGGAGAACTGAAGTACTTGGTAAGCACTTTGCCATCTAGTTTCATTTATATTTCCTAACAACAGAGATTGTAGCTTCTAGGTTCCATTGTGTTTTAAAGAAAGAAATGTACTCGTGTGGCCTTTAACTATTTTTTTTCTTTGATCATGACTATTTCTCATATTTCTTTGTCAGTCTGTCAGGAAAATTAATCCACGAACACCAGAGGTTTATGTCCAAAAAGGAGACAGAGGAGTCCTGTAACTTTATTCGAATAAAGGGAGAGGCCATGGGGCATTTCCCCTGGGATCTCTCAAATTTTTGGAGGACGCAGCCTCCTTTTTATCCTAATTTCCCGGCCACATGTCCCTCTCTCTTTCCCCATTGGCTGAGGTACTTGAGAGGTACAGACTTCCCGGAATGCCTAATACCTAAAACCCCTTTCTACTATATATTCCAAATACACATACATCTTCCTGTCTATTCCTGGTGTTAATCAGTGGAATTCCTATGGAATCTCTTCCCATTGTTTCTCTTATGTCTCAATGCTAATTTCATCAACCAGCAGACCCATAGCTTGTTTGTAAAGACAAGTCTCTCATTCCTTTCAAGTCTGACTTTGGCATTATTCTCCTTTTTCTCTCATTTGGTGTCTACTCCCTGTCTACTTGTGGAATTTCACCCTGTGGCCATTTGCCCAGGCTTTTTCTTCAAATCTCATTGTCCTTGTCTGACAACTTGTCTATTGAACTTCATGTATCCTTAAGCTCTGGGCCCTTTTCTCATGTTCATAGTCCAATATCCTGTGCCAGTTACCGAACCTTTGTATCATCACCACCCAGTTCATTCCATTGAGAAGTATTTCTAATTTCTAGGTAAAAAACATTGCATTTTTCTTTAGTCTGATTCTTACAAGGATCTAAATACTTTAAGTTGGGATTTTTGCTTGAACATTGACACTTATGCATAATTCTGCTGGGAAAAACAAAAGATTGCATACTTAAAATGCAGCATTATATTATGAAAAATGTAAACCAGATCAAACTAATGATTGATGTTGAGGAGCTGCCACAATAAAACCCTATAGGACAGCGTATAGGACAATTTCGTTAAATGCTTCTGTGTATTTTTTACCTCATCCCTGTGGGGGAAAAAAACCCACAAACAAACAAACAAACAAACAAACAAACAAACAAACAAACAAACCCCACAAAACCCAACAACATTACCTCAAAACAGATGTAAATTAATGTCTAATGGGAATTCTTTTATTATGTTTTCACAGCAAGTGATGGGAATCTTCATTTTTAGTTTCTCCCCAGGTTCAGTAATTATTATTGCAAATTATATTAATGACACATATTTATGATGCATATTTGTAGTGCATATTCTAAGGACTTTGTATGTATTTGTAAGTTGGTACCTCAAGATTGTTTGAAAAAAATTGAGCTGAAACAAAGCATGATGAAAACTTGCTGAAGTGTTCTTCACCAGAGTACAATTACTGTCCTCTGCATATCCATACATTAACATTGAAAAATTACAGGAATTTAGCAAATTTTCTCCCTTAGAAAAAGATGTCATCACGCCTTTCAGTATTGCAAAGCATATTTACCATGACAATTCTTGTATACAAACCTCAAGATAATATTAGTAAACTCTACCATTCCATATGTTTTGTATAAAATTAGACACTATCTTTCTAGTACTAGTTTAAAACACTAAAATCTTCTTAAGAACAAGGCATTGAAATTTTGGATCTCGCAGTAATTTAAGGATCATTATAAAGATGCATCTTCTAAATTCTTAATGTGATTTGAAATGAAATATATGAAATAAGTTTTCTTTTACTTACTGTCAGCAGAAAAATGGAATAGTGACTAATCTCTTCAAAATGACACAAAGTTATTAGTTTCTTAAAAGCTTAGCATATTTACTTTCATGGCTCACATTTTTGAGACCTTTATTATTAGTTGCAAAATCTGCTACTGAGGCCATGTTAGAGGAGAAAATCAAAAAGAAAGACATTTTGAGAGATTTGACGTAGGAGTAAGTGGTAGAAAACTTTAGCTTGAGCCTTAACCTGATAGCTACTGGCAATTTCCAGATGAGAAAGCCTCATATGTACTTTCTCTCCAGCTTCCAGTTAGGAAAATTTTGCCTCTTTTTATCAGGAACATGATGAAAATGTTAAAATTTTGCATTTGTCATACTTATGTGTTCTCTAAAAAGAGAATTTTTCCATCCTTTGCATTACTACCACCTCATGTAGGAAGAAAAGTCTTTACCAAATCTGCCAATATATCCTGTAGGCACCATGTCAGATATAAAAATAATTAAAAAAAAAAAAAAAACCAAAACACAAACAAACAAAAAGTAGAAAAAAACACTAGGGATAAATATAAAGAGCGTGATGGGAAATAGTGCTTACACAGTGCTGGCTCTAAGAGATAAATTGTCTGTTTCCCTGTCTGATGGTGATTTTCTAATCCTCAAACACATCTCCCTCAACCTCCCCACACCTTGAAACAAGGCATCTACGTAGAAATAAAATATAAAATTTTGTATGAAAAATTAAAGCCTTTATCTTATGTTATACCTGGCCTTTTTATCAGACACTTTCTTAGTACGGAAGAGTGAATAATCATTCTTCCATCACCTTCTGTGTGCCAGTCATGACTATATAGCCCTCTGTCTCTCTGGAATCTTTTACCCCCAAAGTCAGCAGTGACAAATCAGCAGCTTGTCTCCAGCACTCTCCTAACTACACCTCTGCCACTTTTGTGCTGAGTAGGATCAAGTCTAAACATGTTCCTGAAAGCCAGAAGTTTGTGTGCCTAATGGCTGAGTCCTCCTGCCCATCTTCATCTGTGCTCACATGTATTGCCCATGTGAGAAGGCATCATGACAAAGTGAAGATCTGTGATGATCCTGGCACTGGGCTTGTTTCTCCTCTGATTCAACTTAACACTTTCCTGCCGTGAAACTTTTCTCCTTAGCAGCCCAGGAGCTGAGAACCCGGTTAGAGCAGCTTAGGTGTAGTCTGCCTCTACAACTATAAATTCCGTTTACGGGTTTATCTAAATGAAGCTCTTTATCCTCTTAGTCGTCATCTGTCTGGGATATTCAAGACAAGATTCTTCCTCTGAGTGGCAGGAGCAACCTGATGCACAATTATGAAGCAAACACATGCATAGCACTTGTGTGGGGAGCACAAGGCTCCAGTTATTTGCCCGTGAATTTAATTAAATTTTTACTTTTTTTCCCTTTTCTCTTAAGGAAGATTTTTTTTATGTTTATTGTGTCTTTTTTCTCCAAGGAGTCAAGAATGGGAATTCTGTAGCCTCTTTGTCTGTCCTATGGAAAACATTATATATTCAACCTTGTGTTGCTGCAGGAGCTCACTCTGTTCCAGAGCTCTGTCACTATGTATTGGCCTCAGTGTGCTGTGAGACTTTTGGAATGACATTTATTTGTACAAACTGAGGATCTTGTTCAGATATATTGAAACCTTGGTTGCCGTCCAGCTTTAGCAGCAAAAAACATGTGGTATTTGTTCAGAATGTTTTCTTCCCCCACAGTCCTAGGTAATGTTTAAAATGAGCCTTCAGACTGGATAGTTCTCAATGCATTTTTGACTCAAGGAGATGAAGCAAGTCTTGTGGGCAAAATATTATGGACTTGGAATATTTGCTAGATTTAATTTATTGTCAATTAACAAAAATTTCTGAATACTGTTGGGATTGAGTCAGAAAAGATAACATAAATAAAAACCTTGTCTTTCCCTTCCTAATCTGAAGTCCGCTTGTTTTTACTGCTGGTTGTGGTCAGTCCTTCACACTCTCGTTGTGAGGTAATGGGCAGCACAGGTGAAGTGCATTATTGGAGTAAAGTACATAAGGGTTTCTGTCTAACCCTGGTTTTCCTTTGTCTGACAAGGTCCACCTGTGAGTTTTAGTCCTTCAGAGGTGTTCCTCCACAGTGAGGGGTCCCCTCTCTCTGGCACAGCTTGCCCCTGTGGGCTGAAGTTCCCTAAAAATAACCCCTTTTTGCATGGGGGCCCTCCTTCAAAGAATGCTCCTGGCTGTGTTTCCTCCACAGCACCTTCAGCAGCACATCTCCATCTGTCTCCTCAGCCACGTGCCTCCAGCCATCAGTCTCCATGTGTACCTTCTTCACCCCGATGCCTGCAGATATTTCATAAGTAGCCTGGAGCTGGGGTGCTGCCAGCTCACCTGCCTGACTGCAGTTTTGGCATTCTGTGTGTTGCTGTCACCCAGTCCAAAGGTGTCTCGGCTTGCCTGTGACTAGCTTGTGACAGGTTGTGGCCTCTCCCTGCCCAGCTCCCACCTGCAGACCATTTCTCTGTTTATAAATATTTGGAAATGCAAAAATTCCTTTTAAGAAGGAATATTTGCTCATTCATGTAGATGTGCACACTTGCTTTCCTACTTTGTCACTATCAGGCACGTATATTTCAACTGTTTGGAACTCTGCAGGGCCCTGTTATATCCTTCACACTTACTTTTTATTTCCTGATTGTTGGAGATGCAGCCACAGTCATGTGTAAAATGATATTCATGTACCTTCTGCCATGAAAGGGGAGGAAAAAAAAAACAACAAAGGAGAGAGAGAGAACTTTCTCTGATAAGATTGAAATCAGAACAAGATTGCTTTTGATAAAAGATTGATGAAGAGGTATTCACCACTTGCAGGAGAAAACATTTGTGAAAAAAATTGATATTGGAAGATTTTGATAAGACATGCAAAAAAATTTCATTTTAATATTTATTACTTGTTCTGAAATAGATAGGCAGCTTCTGCATGATGAGGTCATGAAATAAGAGATTGGTTCAGGCAAATTCATTACTTCTTTTTCTGGTTTTGATATTAGTTTGCCTCTTCTCAGCTTTATATAATGTATTTTTTTGGTCATATTTTATAAACTATGTGGGTGCCCATCTGGTATGAAAGTAGGTATAAAAATATTTTTCAGAGCAAAGAGGGCCTAAGTTAACATACTAAGAGTCACTATTTGTAAACCATATTAGAGATAAGCTCAGTAAGATCAATCCTCTTCTATGGATTTGTGTTAAATTACATTGACTGCTGCCGGGGTAGTCTGCCCTATTTAGGTTTTTTTGTTTGTTTGTTTGTTTGGGTTTTTTAAAAAATCTATTAAATAGACCTTAAGGGTTTAAATCAATGAAAGAAAATACTTATGCAGGTATTCTGCAATATTCTTGTAGAATTCTTGTTTTATGTGGGACTTGATTTTATGTCTAATTTAAAGAAACAGGAAAATAAATACAAAATGCCAGAGAAGGGGAAGAAAATGGTTCTGTGAAGCAGAGAAGCATCATCCATTAAAACTGCATCAGACTGTATTACAGTTCAGTCTAGACACTAGCTATGCAGATAATGCCACACTTCTGAGCTTTTTTTTTTTTTTTTCTTATTTCATCTGGCACGTTGCAGGGCTGCTACAATAATCAAATGCTTGAGGTCAGATCTGAAGAGCAGCTGTGGAAAAGGTTGTGAGTCAATTACAATTGCTCGTACCAGAGAGAACTTTTCTAGAAGAGAAGAAAATACTTGAAATGCTTGAAAATACTTGAACTGTTGATGTGAGAGATAAAATCAGTGAATGGCCTGATAAGCATATCTAAAGTAACAGCTATAAAGTGACTAGGTATTGGAAATTTTTGTTCATCTATTTTGCGTATGATGTAATGGGAGTTACAGCATGAGTGCTGTAGATTGAGCACAAGTGTCATTGCAGGTACTGTGTTGACAGCCCCATTAGGAATTAAGGCAGTGGATTTCCTAGAAGTTTTCCATTTGTGTTATAAAACCGTATCTGCTTACAAATAATAAAAATATCTAGAAAGACTAGGAAATTAATGGATCCTAACACTAATTTTAGGTATAAGATTTTGCTGAAATCACCTACTGCAGTTTCTTATAAGTTCTCTTAGAGTAACTGATGGTGGGTGAGATGGAGACCCTTTTGAGTCATTTACTGTGGCTATTCCTCTCCCTTGTTATCAGCTTACTCTTATAGACCACACCAGTTCTTTAACTGAGATTTGTATTGTAATCCTCCTATTCCTTACTGCCCGAAAATTCTTCCTACCAAAATATAGTATTTTAGTGTTCTTTAAAACTACAAAGATCACTATTAAGCAATAAGATGAAAATTAAAAAATTATCTTTTCTTACAACTAAAAGGACTGTAGAGTGAAAATTGTTGCACTTCATTGAGGAAGGCATTTGAAGATTCTGTTTTGCAGCTCAGAGGGAAAAGACATCTCACAGGATGTTAGGAATTTATTAAAGTAATTAATGATGTTTTACTGAATACTAGATTAAATATTAACTTGGAAAACTAAGTAAATGTCCTGAGTGAAACAAAGAGCTGCCCCGGGCTTCAAACATTTGCATGTGTTCATATAGAGAAACCTTCAAGTGTAACTTAAATATGTATAACTATGTATTCATCTCTATCACTCGCTGATTTGTGCAGCTTGTGGAGCACAGATTAAAGTTGGCTTTTCCTTTTAATAATGACAAGACAGCTTTTTGTAGTGAATTGCATCATTTTGCCTTTGTGAGTATATCAATATTGCCTGCGTAAGTGGTGTGTTGGTGTTTGTCCTAAGCCAAGCTGAGTCTGCTCTCTGCATTTTTGTTTTGCATGCATCCTGGATGCCAGAGGCAGGCAAAGGATTGCTCATCCCAAGAGGTCTCTGGCACCACAGCTCCTCAAACACTGATGTATTATGATTAATACAAACACCAAATTAAAGTTTTTTAAGGATTCCGTATGTGATTTGGAAAATATACCTTTTATTATTTTCATCTTGGTTTTTTTCTTTTTGTCCCCTGGTTAAGTAGGGGGTTGTCATTCATCATCGCTGTCAGAAATGACAGCAGACTTACAAGTGTAGCATTCTCATCTGTAAGACTGCTAAACTCATACAGTAGAACCTGTATGATTTTTGAGGACTTTTGGGTTTCATACACGAAGCTTTATGGTGCAAAATTCCACAATTTTTATGATTGCCTTGTGACTTTATCTTGAAAGGTGATAAACAGCAACAATGAGTGCCCTGAGGCAGTGTGCATTCATGGATGAGAGTGTGCAACTTGCTGGAACTTGAATATACAGCTCGGTTGCTGCATCTCCAGAAGCAACTAAAATAGTGCTAAAATCTAGAGGTGAAGCTTGAGCCCAGCAGAAGAATCCCTTTTTTGTCTGAAAGCCCCATCCCTCCATATAGAAAGCCCCATATAGAAAGCAATCTTGAACTGGCAGTACCTTGGGACAACCAACATCCAAAGCCTGATCAAAGATCTTAATTATTTGTAGATAACATTGCAAACTTTGGCCCAGTTCGTTTATCCCCCCTCTTCTCAGTCACAGGACTAGTGAAAGAAGTAAAAGAAAAGTAAAAGTTAAGGAATTCTTGCTGGCTGAAATTTACCTAAAGGCATGAAAACCCTGGATGTTCTGAAGAACTGCGACTAGAACACAAGTAAAACCAATTTGAATCCCCTACTTAAATTTTAAAAAATATATGTTTCCAAAGATTTTAGAGATAGAAAAAGAAATAATGTATTTTAAATTGCACATTTTTAGCTGCTCTCCCTTGTGTTTAACTTACGGAAATAAACCAACCTTGAATAAGGAAACTTCCTTCACTTGTAGAAAAGCCAGGAAGCTCCCAGTTCTGTGGCTCTCCATATCCACTCAAACCAGCCCATCACTGTTTCCCCTGCATCTTTTGTGTTTTCAATTCTAGTGATAGCTTATCTGAAGAAAGGATAACTTATGCTATACTTTTAAGGTTTCGGTTTTCTATCCTGTTAATTGCAGCCAGCCAAGTTTAGCACCATTCAAGTGGACACTGCTTGCAAATATAAGCTCCAGATCACTCTTAACTATGTACTTCTTAAGACACACATGCTGTCATTTCATTAATTTCAGAGCTTTTCTCACTCAAGGCAATGAGGATGAAAACAAAAGAAAATAAAAAAAAGAAATGTGACTGTGTTTTGTCATTGGTATGAATGTTCTCAGTACCTTTTTTTATAGGGATCTCAGTTGAGGCTGGGCAAGATCAAAGAGTTTTAGGAAGATGAATTTGTAGCATCTGTGCTACAAATTATAGTGTTGATCCTTGCAGGAATAAGAGGAGAGTGACCTTTCCCTTCTCAGTAAAGTGAGAATTCCAGGACTGTCAAAGCTGGTCCCTAGATGAAGTCAGAAAATGTTCTTACACCATGACACAATAAGTAGCACAAAGGGTAAGGGGTGCATCTTGCCCTCAGGAGCATGCATCCAGTCTGATGAAAAATGTGCTAAAAAGGAACGATGCTTGCTGTGACATGACAATCCCTGTCACAAAGATCTAGAAGCTGTGTTGTTAGTCTCTCTGCTTTCTCTTATTGAAGTGCGGCAGTCGTTGGCTTTGTCTTGAATTTTTTTTCTTCCCTTTATTGTGTGGCTGAATTACCCATTTTCTGGCTTTAAAATGTCTCTGTACTGTAGTGCTTGTTTATCTTTAAGACAGAGATGATTTACGAGTCCAGGCTTACAAAGCTTAATTCCCATTGCTAAGAAAAGTTCACAGGAGTTTATATGCTTTCTGGGCACAACTCTTAACAAGACATTTGTTTTTAAAATAATAGATTTTTAAAATTGATTTTTAGTGGAGCTATCCAAGGAAACCAAGTCTGATTCTCTGGGGAAATCACGGTTGTGGTTTTACCTGATACACCAGTAGAAAGTTAACAGTTGTAAAACCTGTTGAATCGCAGTAGGAGAAATGGTCAACTAATATTTTAAACAGAAATGGTTTAGTTTTGAAGAGCGGACAGCATGCAATTGCTGATCTTCATTTAGTCATTTTATGGTACTTTATGTCTTTCCTTTACTCTCTGTAAATGATAAATGTAACTTCCAGCAAGTCACTGCACAAAAGTCTGTAACTAGGCAGCAGTTGTGGCTATTTTAATAAAGCTATTACTTTTAATCAGCAGCTATTACTTTTAATCTGACACCCCTGTCAGATGATCTGAAATGTGTCTGCTGATGCCTTATGAGAGCTCAGAATCAGAAAATCAGTGTGCGTCTGGACTAGTGTCTTAGTTTGAAACAGGAGTCAGCTTTTGAAATAAATCTCCCAATCATCCCCATTTACCATGTTTGGCTTGCATCATGAAGCATCCTCAGAGCAAATAAAGTACATGCCTTTTGATTAAAACTAAACAGGAGATGTTTCAGAACTTCACTTATTAGAGTTGCAAAAGAGTGCCAGAGCTAGAGGTAGCTTCAAGTCAAAAAATCCCTGAGCATCTCCAAAACCTTAGCCCCCAAACTTTACAGTGTGGATGACACAAACTGTTTTGCTGTCGAGAGCTCCGTCTTTGGTCTACAGTACTTGACAGTGCAAGTTGCTTGCTTGTTTATGCAGACATAGCCTGACACACTTGGAGAAATTTCCATCTCAGTAAAAGTTAAAATTTTTGAAGCCTTGGCACTTCTCCATTTTACAGCACTTTTTCCTTCTCCACCAATGCCCATAGACATTCTTCCTGCGTGTGTTTTCAGAATCTGTATCTTGATCTGAATCCAAATTACACAATTTCTTATCCACATGGAAAGATCTTAATATTCCAGATATTTTAGCAAACCAAGAGTTAGAACTTACATGTGGCATACCTATTAAAAGGATATGATATGTTGCAAATGTATGCAGAAGAGAGAATGCCATACTACAAAAATCTTCAAAATAATTTTCTTGAACCTGTTTGTCTTAATAATCTATGCTTTTCTAACTAAATCTGAGTGCTGAAGCTCTCTATCTTAGCTTGATGCTATATCACTGAAGATTTCTATCTTAGAGTTGAATTGCCTCAGGGGAAAATGGAACATTTTTTCGCAGGTGTGGGTAAAAGTACAGCCTTAAAGCAGGTTTTCTTTATCTTTGTTATGGGTCATAATTTTCTTGTTGTGATGTTCAAAAACATCTTTCATCTGTGACTCAACAAAGTGTTTTCACCTCCCTTTTATAATGGTATATTTAATATATACATTGGTTATTTAGCAGAATCAGTCTGGATTGACTTACATCATGTTTTCCATTTATGCTAAATATTTTTTGAAAAATCACATGGATTACTTAGAGGCATAAAAAGGATCTTTTAATTTGATTATAAAATTTTAATTATTTATATCTTCATAGCATTCACCTTGTTTGTATTAGTGTGTAATTATGGTTTTGCTTGGGATAAAGTTAATTTTTCCCAGTATTTTGTACAGTGCTGTGTTTTGGATTTAGGATGAGAATAATGTTGTTAACACACTGACATTTTAGCTCCTGCTAAGCAGTGTTTACACAGAGCCAAGGGCTTTTCAGCTTCTCACCCACCCCAGCAGCAAGCAGGCTGCGAGGGCAGAAGTTGTGAGGGGACACAGCCATGAAAGCTGACCCAAACTGACCAAAGCGATATTCCACACTATATGGCCTCTTATATCCATCAGCACATAAACAAGTGGGAAAGGTGGCCAAGGGCTGCTGCTCAGGAACTGAGCTGCATCCATTGGTGGGTGGTGAGTAATTGTGTTGTGTATCACTTGATGTATTATTATTGGGTTTTTTCCCCTTTCTTTTCTGTCCTAGTAAACTATCTGTATCTCAACTCACAAATTTTACTTTTTTTCCCAATCCCCCCCCCCCTCACTGAGGGGTAGGGTGGATGCAGAGAATTAAAGGAGTGGCTGTAGGGTGTTTAGCTGCCTGCCAGGTTAAACCACAACACGAATGTTCTCCCTTTTAAAACTCTTGATTTCATATGGGGTGGGAATGAATGAGGTGACAAACTCTGCCCATATGTCCTGGGCCCAGGGATTAATTTATTGTAAGAGTGTCTTCTGATATGGCACAGATCCCCCATTAGGGATTGGGAAGAATCTATAAACTCACTCTTTTGTAGTCTTTTGTAGCATACCTGCCTATACCTCTGGCAAAGGAGCCTCTTCTACCTTAAAGTCAAGTTCAATTGGATATGTAGGTGTGCTGCACAATATTGAACTGCACAGGTTTTCCAGCATTATCCTGCTGGGATATTTTGGTAGGCATAGCCCAAAAATCAAATCCAAGACCATTTTCACCTGTGACAGAAACTGCTAGTTTAAAAGCAAGTCTTCAGGTAAAATTAGGGAAAGCTCTGGAAAGTATTTGATCTCTTGTCCATGTTTATACTAGGGAGTTAAGAAGTTACCAAGTAGGGCCACTTACAGTGTTTACTAGGCTTTATTTACAGCTGTTCTCATAGCAGCTGCTCAAACTGATATACAGATGCAAGAACTAGGACAAGTAGAAGACCGAAGTGTTCCTTGGTTGGGATGTAGACCAAGTGCTAGCCATGAAAGCATGAAAAAGGTATCTGTGAATGACTAGTTGAAGTAATTGAAATAAATATTTATAGCTATTAAACTTTTGATGCACTAGACAATAAATTCACAGGAAAAATTTGCTTTCTACAGTGGAGTATTTACAACACATAGGAATTCTTTCAGAGATCTTTGAAGAAGATTATTTTCTGCAGCTCTCTAGCTGCCACCATAATGCCAGATCAGCATGAGAGACTACTGAAGTCTTTAAAATATTTTCAGAGTTCTGCCTATAAGTGACTCTCCTGTTTTTCAAATAGAATTTACATCTCGATAATGTCCTGACACTTTTTAGGTGTCAGTGTGAGGCCACTTTTATGCCTGTTCCTCACATACCCACTAATACTTAATGTATGCCTTAAGTGAAGACAGAAAAGTATGAGCAGATTGGCAGAGTCTGCCTTGCTGAGATAAATCTTCTCAAAGAAGGATTTAAAAGGAAGAAGAAATGAAAATTAGATCCTATGTTAGTCAAATAACATATAGTCCACAGTCCTGAGGCCATGCTGCACTCTGCAGACTGTGAACAGTGCTTGCTTATGAGACCTTTTCTGAGCACAATACCTTTTATTACTGTTTAACCCAGACCAAAATGTTCCCAAATGTAATTCATTTAAGCATTTTACAGAATACACTTGTTACTTGTTCTGTTTGGTGTGGTTTGAGAAGAAATTAGAGCTATAGAAAATACAATCCATACCTGGTAAATAATAAGCTTTCTGTTTTTATATTTAAAGCTGGAAATAACATGTTTAGAGAGCATAAATTCTATCAGGTAGATCAGCGTGGAAGATGGAATAATGAGGTGCACTCAACTGTGTTTAGGAGGCAAGCAAATGATCATGAGAACGTAACTGTATTCATTTTTAATGTAGTATTATAAGCTTTTCATTGTCCTGTTGCTTTCTATACAGGCATTATAATAAATGGCAGGTTTATAGGTTGTTCTTTGTGCACAATATATGAAATTACAAGAAGGGAAAAGTTGTTCATTTACTGAGAAGTTTTTTATGAATTTAGTGTTCATTTGACTATTTCTCTTCCATTTTATATTGCATGATATGTTCTTAATGTCTCTGTGGAGACAATAATACCTTTGTAAACATAATATCGAAAAGTTTGGCTGCCTTCTGTGTCTTTTGCAGATCATTATGCAGAGTTTTGAAGGGAATAACAATAATATAAGAAGGTATTTTAATGTTGCAATCTGTCTCATGTGCTACCAATAAAACATTTTTATTTGTTTAAGGGTTAATATTTCTTTCAGGAATTTCTGCTAAAAGATATACATTCAAAGAAAGTCATCATATTAATGCTGTCATTTTATTAGTAATGCCATTTAGAAATATGTATATAGCATTGCTAAGGTCTTAGATTGTGTACAAAAAGTAATAACCCTGCAAAGTTCCTAACTGAGCATTAACTCTGCATTCCCTCCACTAAGCTAGAAATTTACATTAAATTTTTTTGTTATAATGTGAAAAAATGGAAATGAAGCATAAAGTGATTTGTAAGTGAAGGAAAAGGGGAAATTATGACTTAGTCGAATACATTTCCATTTCCAGCAAATTATGAACTCATTAAGGGACTAGTCAGTATAAAATCCTGAGTCTTTTACTTCTCTTTAAAGGGTATCATTCAGAGCAGAACCTTTGTAATATATGAACTATTGTCTTTGTCTGTAAATCAGGGCATTTTATTTTTGTAAATGCTTGTCAGGGCTTCTTGCTACACAGAGGGACCATTGGCTGAAGGGACTGTAGTAAATCACACAGTATGTACTTATTTCCTCTTGTTCAACATCAACTGTTCTCTTTGCTGAAAAAATAATAGAATCTAAATTTGAATGTGTCTGAGTTAATTCCTCTGCTAAATGAAGGGTTTTCTGCCTTTTAATCACATTTATTCGAGTGTGATGCTTTCAATAAAACATTTATTTTTCCTTCTATTTCTAGATGTTGCTTATTACCCACAATATTCTGAATGCTAAACTAGACCAGTAAAGAGCAGTAATATATAACTCTGAAAATGTTGAAAAGGTGAGCTGAAATCAAATATAGATATATTCCATAGCATCATAAAATAGCAAGTAGTTTCTGATTACTGGTATTTAACTGCTAAGTGGTCCATGTAATTTAGGCCTGGTGGTGCATTGGCTTTTTTCCCTTGCCCCATGTGGAGCAGTATTTAGTTCACTGACACTGAACAGACAGTATTCACACAAATGGATGGTGGTATCAGATCAGAGTGCTGATTTGCTTCATTATTTTAACAGTGCTAATTTTCCCTTCAGGTTTCCCCTTGCCATGACCTGCATAAGATTCTCTGAGCCCAGAAGCTGATTTTTCTTTCTATATTAGCTGATCAAATAAAAGATGTTAAGTCTTATTCAAATCTTGCTTCCAATTTCTTAAACTAACATGGCTCAACAGAATGTCATTGCTATATCTGTATCTTTTATTTTAGGTAGTCTCTGCTTTCAAATTCATTAATGTACCAGTTTTAGCTTCCTATATAATAAAGTGTATTAGCATGGTGTTGCTTTCTTCTTCTTGCTTTTTTTGCATTTGCTGTGATCAGGGGATAAAATCGTGTTGCTCTTCCAATTGATTTCCTTTCTGTTTCTGCTGCTTTTGAGACCTGAACTCTGTCCTTGTGAAAGTGTGACAGCAACAGTAAAGAAAGGCTTGCTGAGCTTTTTTTTCTCCCTCTTCTGGGAACTTCATGTGCTTATTTGTCTGTTTAGAAGGTCAACTTTAATGTCTCTCTAAATTATCCTTGAAAAATATATTTTCCCAGTAAAATCGGTATGTCATCTACACTTTTACATGGGGTCCTATTGGTTTGAAGAGGTGTGTTGTGCTATGCATACTCTGGAAAACAGTCCTATTTAATTCATTCTGAATATTAATGAAACAAAAGTGTCCCCCTTATTTTTCTGTCTGAGGCTGAAATGCAGCAGAGTTAAGGAAAAAATAACTGGAAAGCCAACTTTTTGGGTTTTGTTGATCATTCCTAGGAAATACCTTTTCTTGAGCATTGGCCTTATGTGAATCTCTTAGGGAATGGCACCTGGCAGTCTATTATCTGCTTGATCTAAATAGGCAGCAATTAGACAATTCTACTGTTGTTATATCCACAATAGGCCCCAGGGGTTCGTGGGTAAAGGTATGAATCTCCAGGTAATATAAAAGTTGGCATTTCAAACTGAATCATAGATAGAGGAGAGTGAAGAATTTCTCTTTGTGATTGATATGCAGTAAGAAAATACCTCAACACCTTCAAACTCCCAACTCACAGTTAGCAGGAAATGGAAATTTATCAAATTCCTTTTCAAGACAAAATGCCACAAGCTTTCTTATATTCATATACAAAGCTTCAGATTCAAACTATTTTCTGCTTAGTGTTTCCTTAAATAAAATGTTTCAAAATAAAGTGTATTGCACTTTAGAAAATATGGCTTCTCTAGTGGGCTTTATGTTTGTTAGATTGAGAACACTCCTTTCAGTATTGGTATTATTGTCAAAATATGTTGTCAAGAAGATGTCAAACAGAAATCTGTCAGAACTACAAAATTATTTGGGTTGGAAGGGACAATAAAGATGTAGTTCCCACCCCCTCACTATGAACAGGGTTATCAGTCATTAGATCAGGTGGCCCCAGCCAGCCTGGCCTTGAACGCTTCTAGGGATGGGGGTATCCACAGCTTCTCTGGGCAGCCTGTTCCAGTGCCTCACCACGCTTTCAGTAAAGAATTTCTTCCTGACATCTAATCTTTTTAAGTGTTCCCAATTGGCCTGTCACTATCTGCCAATGTAAAAAGCCCCTCTTTTTTTTCTAAGTCTCCTTCAAGTACTGAAAGGCTGCAGTGAGGTCTCCCTAGACTCTAACAAGAGGATTTCAGAAAAACAGAGTCAACTTTTCCCTCTTCATAATTTATTTCAGTCTTCCTAGCTGACCTTCTAGTTAGCCCACAGCTCTCAGCACCAAAGGATTTTGTGTCGTTCATTCAGGATATGCTGATTCAGCTTTGTGAAATTCAAATTGAGAATTCAGAAAAAAAGGAAAAAATAGGTAAAAGGCTTGAATGAAAAAAGTTTTCATTTTAATTTCCTCTGCTATGATTTTATTTTCCCAAGTTGACCAAAACCCATTTTCTCTAAGGAACCAATCCTAATTACTAGGTCTCATAATTTTTGGATCTTCTCAGTTCCCTTTGCTCTAGTGAAAGAAGATACTTCACAATCTACTTTATATATACTTGCAGTATTTCCCATTGAAATATGGAACACAGGCATTAATTTTAATCAACAGATGAGACAATATCTCTAGAATCATTAATAATAGATATTCTCAAAAGAATGTTTCCTGAGGCGTACAACAAATATGTGAAGAAAACGAAGGTGACATTGACATAAACAATTGTATCTTACAATAGTAATCTAAGGCACAACCTAAACTCTCACAGAAATAGTTAGAATTCTACCTCTTTTCCCAAAGAAAAAAGCTGCAGACTTAGCCCATCTGTTGTCCATGAAATATAGTCTGCTATAATGCATTAATCACTCGTATTCTGGGAAATGCTCAGTGATATTCTCATCCAGATCTCTCCACATGTGATCACAACTCTTTTTTTATTTTCTTCTTGTACTGTTTTATCACTTTTCTTACAAAGGTTGATGGTTACTTTCCTCCTTTAAACACAAGCCAAATTCAATTCAAATGTAGTCAAAAAAATGTTACAAAACTGATGCTTTGGGTCTCCATGTTTGTTATTGCTCAGTGACTTCCATATGAAATCTACACAGCATACAAATCAAAAGATGTTGTTTCTTTCTACCTTTTCTCTTTGAAAAGTTATCCTGCAATCTGCTAATTAAGCTTTCCTGAAACTATTATCTACACTGTCATCATCTGTAGTGGTGTTCAGTCTTGCAAGGCTTGTCTTTGTTTTAGACAAAGATCTGGAAGAAAGCTGGAAGGTACAACATGTTCACCTGTCCTTTTAAAATTTTACTAAGGGAACTACTGAAATACACTATTGCTCGAGTCATATACAGAATCATGGAGGAGACCCACAAGGATCATTGAGTCCAACTCTGAAGTGAATGGCCCGTGCAGGGATCAAACCCACAATCTTGGCATTATTAGCACCATGCTCTAACCAGCTGAGGCAATCTATAGAATTGCCCAATGTGCAACTTTTACATCTTTTTCTGAAGTATGTAGTTCGTGATATTGCTGAAGAGAGAACAGTAGGTAGTTCTTTTTTATCAGCTCTTTCTTTGTTTCTAAGCTAGCCCCAGATCCTCCAGCTTTCAAAAAGAATTGGAAAAAGACCTATACTTTTAAAAGATCAGTTGATATAACTGGGCATATAAATGTGTACAGTTGAAAAGGTTTGTGGTGTTGCAGGGGAATTTTGTTTTGTTTAAGCAGCTCTTTTCATCCCTCTTATTCTCTCATACGCACTATCCCCTCAGTGTGATTAGTGCACAGCATCAGGCAGTGAACTGAATCAGGAACTGATGCAAGCTTTAAAATAAAACAAAAAAAAAAATTTAAAAAAAAAAAGCAAATTGAGAAGGACAATAGATATTGAGAAAAAAAGAAAAAAATAAAAGTCAGAACAGGGTCTGCCTAAGCAAGCAAAACTGCTGGAAGAGGTGATAATTAAAACAGGATATGATTGATTGGCAGTTTATTAGGGGTTTCCAAAGTTGTGAGATTTTATATATATACCTATTTCTCTTTTTAAACTCTCACTGTAACTGAGCAAATCACTTTTGAGCTCCTTATTTGCCTAGTTATTAATTTAATTATTAATTTCTTTTAGATTATTGAATTATTTAATGTTACGCAGTACTCTTAGTTGAAGTTTTAACATGACAGATATGTTTTGTATATTGTGTTAATTAATGAAATTATTGAGCTATTTAAATAGATCTTGTTAAAATGCTATGGGCAACAAGTAATACCAAAAAAGGAGATCTTTAATGTCAACATTATGTTTTTATGTTTTGCTTTGATTGAATATTAGGACTGTAGTGTCCTTGCTCTGACAAATCTCGGCTGGTTGATTACTGCTTCACTAAGGAGAGAGTGTGTTATTAAAAATTCAATTAAAACAAAACGAAAGCCAGATTTTTGTCCTTTAACTTGCATTGCATAAGAAAGAAAGTGTGAAGGGAGAAGTACTGAGAAATAATGTAAGAGAATGAATAAAAACTACTCAACAGAAAACAGAAAAGGAAAAGTTGTAGAAGAGAGCGTGGGAGAATGAGGGTATAAAGACCACTAAAATATCTGTAAAGGAATATTTTGTAATTTAAAATTGCATGTAGTAATTGCACGTACAAATTACAAATTTTAAATTTTGTTGAGACAAATGCTTCAGAACTTTTTTTGTTTCTCCCACATGGATTCAGCAGTCTGTCATGACATTTCACAGCAGATAGTCAACCTAATGATGGTGCAGAGTTCAAAAATTAATTTCTTGACAGACTAAATACTTTCTATGTAGGTTGATTTTTTTGTGTGATTCATTCATGACACTGGAAGATTAGATGTGGGTCTTGAGCAGGTATCACCCAATAAAGAACAATTTTTCTTGCAAGTTGTGTTGTGGAAAAATCCAATACAAGTCTTTCTTGTATTGGCCTGCTAAAATCTCTGTAATTTCCAGTTCTGAGGTAATATTTTGCTCTTCTGTTCTGTACTGGGAAAATGCAGAACAAGTTGTGAAATGCATCCTAATTTAACGTGAATAAACCTTTCATAAGATCCTTATTTTTAAGATCCTGTTATTTTCTAAGACACAAGATCTGGAAAGACTCTCTAAGAATCACGTCTGATGAGGACTGAAAAGGAGGAGAAGCTTCTGTATATGTGATACCCTAAAATGGCCCCATTTTGGGCTAAAATGGCTAGCAGTCCTTTTGTTTTATCATGAAAGACCGCCACAGTCCTGAGATCTTCCACAGGCTTTCTCTAAATCTAAAGTCAATAGTTAAATGTAGTTTTTGGAAAGAATGGGAAACTCATACTGAGTCTACATCTAAAACCAGATTTAGACTGAAAATTACATTACAGATAAGGAATAAGTATCAGTCTTCATCAGAAGCATCATATTTCCTGTTTCTGATTATAAAAATGTTTTGGAGTAACTTGCTCATAAACTCTCTGATCATCAAGTTTGACCCTAAATTGCTACATGAAGAGTGTGTTTCAGCATTATCTGTGGAAATGCTTCTTAAGTGTTGAAATATTCTTAATGCTTGATTTAGTAGTGCTCCCTCTGGAGTTTTTTGGTTTGGTTTTTTTTTTTTTTTTTTACTTTGTGCCAATAAATCTGACTTATTTAGAGCTGTTGGCTCTGGTCCACTATTTCTTTGTTAAACGTTTAGAACTTGTTAGCGTTGTGACCCTTTTGGCAATGCAAGTAATCCTAATTCCAGCAATTTACACTTGTCACTTTGCTTTAAACTCCATTACTGCACACTGAAATTCTCCACAAAATGGTTTGGAGACCATTTAACAAATAACAAATTGGAAATAGAGGGATTTTGTCCATTCTGTCACAATTAATTATTTATTGAGATTTTGGTTTTGTGTTGCAGAACTGTGACGTGGCCCAGCAGAGCATTGTTCATATTGTTCAAAATCCACAGAAGAACAGTCAGAACAAGGAGGAGACAGAAGATAACTGTGTTGGAGGTGTTCTAAAAGCCTTGAAAAGAGAGCCTGAGAGTCTAACTCGTATAGATCTCAGTACAAGTATCCTCCCATCAGTCTCTGCGGGATTGGCAGTTATTCTGGATCCTGGAAAAAACAGTGGTTCACTTCCCTCTGAAAAATCAGGTAATTCAGTGACTTAGTACATTTCAATATACATTTCTAAACGTGTCTTCTTCCTTCTTAGGGTGAACACACAGGGCAAAAAGCCCTCAGATTATATGGTTTATTTTATTTCTTAAACAAAATGTACAACAATATTAAGAGATGATAAGCATCTGACGTGTCTTCTAGCAAAATAATTTTGCTTTATGGATAAAATTAGTGATTTCTTGTGTTGTTACTGTCTCTAACTTGTATTATGCTCGTATTTTTACAAATTATTATAAGGTGGCAAAAGCCCCAGAGGTCTATGAAACAGCAAAACATAGTCTCTGTAAAATTTCCATTAGAGAAGTTTCCTGAACTTGAATGGTGGGCAGTTTACGCCTTGCAAATGTGTTTAATTCCCAATCTGTTGTGATGTTTTTATATCCATATGCTTTATAAAAAATATTTACAATGGATTTAAGATATATTAAAGCTTTGCTGGCATGACACATGATGGTGATGATTCATACTATGGACATTTGTAGTTCTCCATCCACCAAACGATTGCTGAGAATACCTTCATTGTGAAAAATAATCTGAGGCACAAGTTACTGCAAAATGATCTTCCTGACAACTGTGTTGCTCCAGTGAAGATACAGCATCCTGTGCAATACCAGATTCTGTTATGATTTATCATAATAGTCCATAAGAGATCTCTTTTTATAAAGAGACCCTTTTTGCACAATACAGAAGATAATACCAAACGTACATATCCAGAGTACAGAAGATAAATTATGAATGTGACAGAGATACCTCTGTGACTAACCTGGTCACAGAAATTGTCATGCTTAACAAAATGGCTACTAAAACTGTTAAAATAACTTTCAGAGAATTTATTAAGTAGCTCATGCAGAAAATATACAATCCATGGAAGGGTCACAGAAGTATTCCACAACTGACTTGGTCAGCCTCTCACTGCCAACTAATGATGAATGAGTGCAGTTTAGGAGCAAATTAGTACCCAGCTTAATGATCCACATCTCCCAGTCTGAATGAGTAATGAGATAAGAGGGAGGCATGCTGATTTAAATCTGATAAACTAGGGACAGGGCTTCAGCATGGGCTTACTCTCAGAAGCAAGGTAAAAGTGTGAGTTTTTAAACATTACAATATATTATTTCTTCACTGTACATGATATGTACAGGGATTTAATAGCTGTGCTTGACTTTACACAATAGTTTATACAGAATAGTTTATACAAGGACTCTTAAAACGCGTCATGTGACATTTGTCCACATACTACAAACTGTGAAGCCAAGTACAAATCAATAGGTGTCTTCTATTGCAGCAAATATTTTCATGGTAGAATGCATGAGGAAAAAATGTATTGATAAAATATGTGGGCTAGTTTTAGCTGTGATTAAGTTTTAAAGGCTTTTTATCATAAGAAGCAAAAAAAGAAGAAGAGCCACTCTAATGACTGATGGAAGTTCTTTGTGGAAGGATGTTAATAATAAGTACTTTTTAAAGGCCTGTTAACTTCTTTACTTGTTTTGATTCTCTCTCTGAAAACTTGTCCTTTTGTCTGTTCAACTCCACCCCTTTGTTCAATATGGGGAAATATTTTTTTCCTTATGAATTTAAGATGACTTAATTTGTAGTCACTTGAGAGTTAAGGAATAGTCTGAGTTAAAAATCATCTAGAAAAAAAAAAAGAAAGAACTATTATTTCAAAGGTCAGTTTTGCAGTAAACTTTACTTGTAGCAAGGATTTCCTTTGGCATAACTGAAATGAGGAATAGTAGTGGGATTGAGTGGCTGAAGAAAGCAGGTACCATCACTGATAGCTGAAATTATACTTACCAAGCTGTTGTCTTAGGAGATGAATGGTTCTGGTGATCAGTCTACAGTAGCAACCTAGACAGATGAATGAAGTATAATCTTTATTTTTCTGTGTGTGGATGACAAATTTAAACATACAATTTAGAAGCAAAGATTTAATTAATTGATTAAATTAATATTTTTTAGCCTAACATGCTACACAGCTACTCCATAATTACAGCAGTAAACACTGAGACTTAATGTCTTTCTGAAGCCTAAGTTATTTCTGTTTGTTACCACAAGATGCTGACCCCATGTTTCTACCCTGATTTTGTTTTATTTGCCCTCCTTTGAATTCTGAGAAAAAAGGTTTGTGGTAATTTTTGCATTACAAGAGCTTCTCCCAGAAGCTTTTGCAGCGTTTAACTGCAAAAATAGTATTTTTGAAGTATTTAAATGAATGCTTAGAGGCCAAAGTGTAAAATTTTACCAGACAAACCAGGAGAGAGGCAACTCTTGTTATGCTGTACTGCTATTATATAAGCAGAATATTAAGCAGTATGAATTGCTGCACTTGATGAGACAAAAACCCTTCCAGCCTGGCAGTGTTTCTCCACCTAGGGGTATTATTTGCTCTTGCAGAAGCATATAACAGGACATCCTCATCCCAGCTCACCCTCACTCTTGTGTGAGTAATGAAATCAACTCCTGACTGGTCTGCAGATGCATCTTACTTGCACTGCATTTTTAAACTATAGCATGTTTCTCTGTGAGAAATTCAGAAGTTTGAAAGTCATTAACACGATGAAAAAAATATTAAAATTAATCCAAATAATCTCTTCATCAAAGAATTCCAGGTTTCCTGTCTTTGCAGGAAAGTAGTAGAAATGCTTTTTCTTCTCAGTTTTTTTGTTGTTCTTGGGGTTTTTTGCTTTCGTTTATTAGTTTTTGTTCTTGTTTGTTTTTTCTGAAAACATCATATGATTTCTAGCGCCATGTAAAAATCAGCACAGGACTTTCATCCTACCTCACCCCCTCCTAATTTGCATCTGTCCCATATCTGGGACAAAGTGCTTTGATAAACACTGTAAGTAAATGAAACTATGATCCATAATGGTTGCATATCAGTAGATACATGTGTAACAGGGAAAGATAATGGTTGGACTCAGTGACCTTAGAGGTCCTTTCTAACCTTAACAATTCTATGATTCTCCGATTTCTACCTGAAAAACAATGAATCTGTAAAACTTAAAGATTCGTATGGCTCATCTGCTGAATACGAGAATTCATTATGATGTCAGATCCAAGAAAGCCAATAGAATATTTGGAAGTATAAACAGAAAACATAGTGGAGTGGAGAATATGTTTTTTGTCTGCTTTTGACAATTACATAACTAAAACTAATATAACACACTGTTTTGATGTTTGAACTGTTAAAAGGTTCAGGAGAAGAGTCAGGAGAATCCTACAAAAGTGCAGGTCATGAATGGTTTATACTTATTTTGACATCTGTGGGAGTGGAAAGTTGGTAATGTGGGAGTATTAGATCATACCAACTATCTTAGGGTTTAGCTCTCATTGTTTAGAAAGTGCAAGCCAGCAATTACAAAGACCACCTATGGATTTTAACTTCCCAGGAAATCAACCACCAATGCAAGTTATCCTAGTTTATAAGAATTCTCCATATTTGTCTATATAAAAAAAATGTAGAAAAAATGCTTTTTTTCTGAAACATGAAGATAGGACTTCAACCTAGAAGTAGTATGGGTGGTGCTAGGCAGGCAGTCAGACTGCAGAATCTCACTCCCTCCCCTTTTTAAATGTGCAACTGATGTCAAGCAAATTTGTAATATGAAAAAAAAGGTTAGTTCAACAGAATCTGTTTTTTATAAGCTGACATTAAAATTGTTACTTATTTAATTCCCAGATTAATCCATTATCAGCTGATTTATTATTTTGTCTGAATTAAGTAGATGTAGTCATCATTACTTAAGTTTTTTTATTTTCAACTTTTAAATAAATGTTCATCTGATCAGTTCCAAAAAAATCCTGATGTTCTTTAGATAGACTTTTACAAATCCTTGCATGCAAGCCACCTCTGTCTCCTTATCTCTCCATGTTCTTCTTTTCACAGAAGAGTAAATAATGTACTGTATATATTGATTTAGGTGTGCCAAGCTGTAAATTCTAGCAAAATGGGGGATTGACTGTTTTCCATCTAGTTAAAAAATGCTTTACCAAAACTTAATATATGTTAAAACTTCTTGTCTTTCCAAATAATACAAGTATAAGTCAAGGCAGATGAAACTGTCATTGCCAAAACCTCAGTATTGTTAGTGATGCATAAAGTGATGAACTGGTTCCCATTCCATGTAAAAGTCTGATACATGAAAGAGACAGTGAAAAAACACTTAGAAGGACAAGCCACAATTTAGGGTGTGGATAGTCAGAATTATGCATACTTCTGAGGCAAGCCTTGATGAATAAAAAAATCTATATCAATTTAACCAGGGAAATTGCTGACACCGTAGCACCATAGGTTTTGAATAGTATTCTGATGATTGTGGGTTAAAAATTCCTGTGCCCTGTAATTGATATTACACTTTATTATAATTCTTTTACTCAAAAAACCTAAAAGAGTAAGAGTTTTTATGTCAAATCTGTTTGAAGTAAATGAGCAGTCTAAATTCCTGAAGTACTGTAAAATTACTTCATAGTTTTATAGACCTTATAATCTCAAATTAGATCCAGGTTGGGCAGTGATAGGGTGTACACCTGGCACCCCATTTATATGTGGTGTGAGGCTGCGTACCACTACCCAGTACCCAGGTGAGAACAACTGTGGCTATTTCTCATCCCTTTTTGAGAGTTTCATCAAAACATGAGCACTCATCCATTCAAAATGGCTTCCAGTGTGGAAAAAACATTTTTATTGTCACTCAGAAACATGAAGCTCTGACCTAATATTGCTTTTCTGTATTACAAATCCAAATATCTAAAAACTTACTATTCCCTTAAAAGAGATAAAAAAGGATTCCTAAAATTTCTCTTGTGTCATTTAACTTCTTTTTTTTTCCAAGGGAAACTAATCAGTATAAAGATTTTTTTTTTCCTTTGGCATGTGCACAAATCATTTGTGGATTAATTATAAAATTAATTATTTAAATATACCTTAGGTCCATGGTAGTGTAAATCAGTAGTTTGGAGAAGGAAAATCAGTATTCTGTGCAATTTACATTTAGTAATTAGGCCCTTTTTCCTAGAGTTATCAAAATTTTGTTCTAAAAACAAATTACAGAGTGCTTGTACTGACCTTTCTTAAATTTCTTGAAATATTAATACAGCATTTCCAGGCGGTTACATGATTCTTATGATATTCCTCTTTCACAGACATCCATTTGAATAAGATTCATATTTCTATGCAAGAAAAAGTAGTAAATTACTTAATATGCAACCAATGTATTCTTTCAGTAGACATATTCAAGTAACTAGTTAGGTTACTATTTATTTTTGGATTTGGTGCCCTGACAGTTTACTTTTGTATTAGGATTAAACTACTTTTAATTTAAATGAAAATTCTTCAAGCAGCACATTGTGATTTAGCCTATAGTTGATTCAGATTTTTTTATAATATATTATTTTAAAAACTTTTAAATATTAAATACAATACTAATTTGAGGATCAATCTATACCCAGAAAAGGGAAGCTATTA
>VZRX01001276.1:25034-53051 GCA_013398075.1 Notiomystis cincta
GTTTACAAAAAATTTCTAGGAAGTAAAGCAGCATTTGTCTTTATTACACATTGTGTAGATTTACTGTATATAATATAATTATAAATATATATAATTCTGTTTTAAAGTTCAAAACAACTTGTTACTTAATTCCTGCATTGACAGCTGTCTGTTAGTGGTTAAGCCCTGCACATTATTAATCATTATCACTGTGCATTCATTACATACATTACACAGTTAGACTTTCACAGGTAGACCTTTTATCTTAAATTTGCTGTCAATGTACAATACCATAACCTGATGCCATGTTCATTGCACTGGTGTGTTGTAGTCACAAAAGTTGCGTTCATTGGGCCTGAGAGCTGTTTTAAGAGAGAAACTGGAGCGAAAGTACTTGTCTTCCTTCTTCTGCCTTTTTTCCTTTCTTATTTGATATTTTTATACGACTTGTCCCTGTCCTGAATCTCCTTAGTGCTCTTCACAAGTGCACAACACTTCCATTGTTTTTTGTTTTGCCAGCTAACTTTCATGGGTTTTCCATACTTGAGAGATGTTCTGCCCATTTGCAGTCCCTGATGCATGTTTTGTTTTGGTTTACATACTTTTGCCCCGTGGATCCCTCCTGAGACAAAGATGTGTGCAATTACACACCTCTTTGTTCCTTTGGTAGTCACATTTTCACATTCTTGATGCAAAATGCTTACACGTTGTGTCTGACTACATTGTCATGGTGTTAGCATGTGTTTTTCAGAAGTAACCATCTTTTAAGTATGTATATCTCAGGTCTAAAAATCCATGTGTATTAATAGAAGAGTATGACAATAACATTTTTATAGGGTAAGGAGACAGTGGGTTTAATTTTAACTTAATTGCATAAAATATTTCCTATGTATCGAATGAGAATTTTTCAAAAATTTTAAGTTCCCAAGCTGTATGGTAAATGTTGTATGACAGAAGTTGTTAAACTGTGATCCATGTTTGAAACAGATCCAGAAAGATTTTTATTGATGAGTCGAGGAGATAATGGTTAGAGTGCTCTAGCTGCACTTGTTTTCGACTGCTAAAATATACTGCAGTCATAGAATCATGGAATCGTTTAGGTTGGAAGAGACCTTAAGGTCAGCGAGTCCAAAGGTTAACACACCACTACCAAATCCACCACGAAACTATGTCCCTAAGTGCCACATCTGAACTTTAAATACCTCCAGGAATGATGACTCAACTCCTTCCCTGGGCAGCTTGTTAGTGTCAGTATATATTAAATTATCCTTCTTGATGCTGCACTTTCTTGGATTATGCTCTATGAATACGTTGAGAGGTAGGGAAGGCATGCCCCTAGGAAAATGCTTCCTGTTAAAAATAGGATAATGTTTCCGAGACAGTAGTCTATGTTTTTGATGCACAGCAAAAAAAGAAGTATTTTGAATACAAATCACAAAACGACAAAATTGCTATGCGAGATCAAACATATTGCCTATCTAAATCTACTTCTCTTCTTTTAGTACTTTCCTGTTTTCAAAAGGAGAAAAATGTTCTTATTATAGAAAGTTTTATTTAGAGAAGGAGTATTCCCCTTTTCAAATAATCACTCCTGTCTGATTACCCTTCATGTTTGTCACCTGGACAAGTTGACAAGAATAGTAATGGTATTTCTTAATCTGATCTTCATCGGAAAAAACTGCCTCCAGTGTCAATTCAAGGGTTAATTGGAGAAGAGGGAAATGTTCAGCCCAGCAATTAACTATTGCTAATTCTGTCAACATTTCTCTTAAGAGAGTTAGGCTTAAGAAAACTATCCTTCTTCCAGCAGGGTTATGAAAATTTGTCTTTACATAGTCCTTGGAAGTTTGCTCATATGTATATTTTATCTTCTGTTAGGGTTATTAACCCTTGACAATTCACTGCTGCAATACTTCCAAGTTCTATATATAAAAATTGATACCTCCTCTTCACCTTCTAGCAACAGCAGAAAGTGATTTTATAAGACATTAGCATAATGGAACCTTTTCAATAAAATGATAAATTGAGCCCATTTCAGAAAACAGAACGCACACTTGATAATTTATTGCAGCCAGTGCCGTGCTGAAGACCTCATTCATATCATATGCTTTTAACACTGATGAGAATGGTGCCATTTTCCCCCATTTTGCCATCACACCTTGCATATCTGTGAAATTAATTTGAGAGGAAAAATGTAAAAAATGCTCTTTTCTAATAGAGGCTAAAGCTCTTCCAGGAATGCTTATCTTTACATGACATAATTATCTCTCATGAATGTGTCTAATTACTTTATTGTTTTTAAAGGCCCTTCCGTGTTAATTGAGCAGTAGTATTTGCTGATTTTCCTGTGTCAAGTGGTGGGGTGGAACAGAGATGTGTTCTTACAATGTATTTTGATTGTTTATGGGGGACAATGTGGATGGACTTTCTTCTGCAAGTGCATCACTTGCATCTTTATTCAACCAGTTGGAGGTGACATTTGTAAGTGGAAAATGTTCTGTACTGATTAAACAAAACTATCCATTTCATGTTTTCCAGAATAATTGTTGAAATGAATTTTTTACTGATGTTACTAGGAAAAATAGGAAAGTGACACTTAGGAAATATCTCTTATGCATAAAAACATGATAATAGTTTTAGGGTGATTCTTTCATGACAGGAAGAGTCTAATTATGAAGCACAAGTAAGAATCATAAAATCATAGAATGGTTTGAGTTGGGAGGGACCTTAAAGATCATCTAGTTCCAACTCTTCTGCCACAAGACGTATTTCACTAGAGCAGCTTACTCAAAGCTCCATCCAACCTGCCAGGGCTAGGGCATCCACAACTCCTCTGGGCAACCTGTTTCAGTGCCTCACCACCCTCACAGTAAAGAATTTCTTTCTTATATCCAACCTAAACACACCCTCTGTTATTTTAAAGCCATTCTCCCTTGTTCTATATCTTCATGCCCTTACAAAAACTCCCTCCTTGTAGTCCTCTCTAGGTAGGGAATGCTGCTATAAAAGCTCCAGCAGCCTTCCCATCTCTGGGCAGAACAACCTCGCCTCTCTCAGCTTGTCTTTGTAGGAAAGGTGCTCCAGACCTCTGATCATCTCCATGGCCTTCTGGATCCACTCCAACACATCCACATCTTTTTTGATGGGGACCCCCAGAACTGGATATATGACTCCAGGTGGGGTGAGTCTTATGAGAGTACAGAGGGAGGATCACCACCCTTGCCGTGCTGGCCATGGTTCTCTTGATGCAGCCCAGAATAGAGGTGGCTTTCTGGGCTGCAAGCACACACTGCAGGTCATCTTCTTGTCCACCAATGCCCCCAAGTCCTTCTCCTCAGGGTTGTTCTCAAGCCACACCCAGCCTGTACTTATGCTTGGAATTGCCCAGACCCACGTGCAGGACCTTACACTTGGCCTTCATGAGGTTTGTGTAGGCCCATGTCTCAAGTGTCAGGGTCCATGTGGATGGCATCCCTTCCCTGTAGTGTCTCGACTGCACCACAGCACTGCACCATTGTCCACATCACTGACAAAGGTGACCCCTGAAGAACACCACTTGTCACTGGTCTCCACCTGGGCGTTTCTTCATTCTACCTTTCCATGTCCTTACCTTCTGCCCCTTGAGTGGTGCATCTGGAGCACTTGCTGGTGAAGACTGAGATAAAAAAGTTAGTGACTACCTCAGTCTTCTCCATGTCCTGTTTAACCAGTTCTCTAGTTTCTTTTTTGAGGAGGCTCACATTTCCCCTAGTCTTCCTTTTATCACTGATCTACCTATAGAAGCTTTTCTTATTGCCCCTGGTGTTCCTGAACACATTTGATTCTATCAGGGCTTTAGCTGTCCTGACCTGATCCCCGGCTGCTTGGACAACCTCTACATATTCCTCCAAGGCTGACTGTCTTTGCTTTCACCTTCTGTAGGCTTCCGTTTTGTGTTTCAGTTTGTCCAAGAGCTCTGTATTCATCCAGGCCTCCTAACTTCTTCTGTGTTGGGATGCATCACTCTTAATCTTGGAAGAAGTGATCTTTGAATATTAACCAGTTTTCTTGTTCCCCTCTTTCCTCCAGGGCTTTTCCTGTGGCACTCTAATAATTCCTAAAGTTCATTAAGAAAACAGTAGCTGCTGCCACTGTGCAGCTTAGTGCTTGCACTACATGGTCTCTGTTATGAACACTTAGCAGTCAAAATGACAGGAATCATAGTCAGTGCTCAAGTCATGTGCTCAACATTCATTAATGTCATTGGGAGCTCTGTGCACATAGCAAGGACAGTGGGAGAACAGACCTATTAAAAAGGCTCGATCTACAGAAAGTAATTACATGGAAGAGATTAAGAAATTCTGTTGATAGTAGAAGGTAAAAAAATAGCTTTGCAAAAACTTTCTCCTTATAAATACAATTATTTCAGCAGGACTAAATTTGAACTTCTGTGAAAGAAAAAAGATCTTTTTATTTGACAGGGAAAGACAGATTCTCTGGTTTTGGTTTGGTGAGTTTTTTTGTTTAGTTTTGGTTTTTTGTTGAAGGGGTTTTTTATTTGTTGGGATTTTTATAAGAAAAGGGGTCATTGTAGGAAAATGGACAATTAAGTCAGAAGTTATAATTCATACTCACAGAAAAGCAGAATTAAAGTCAGTGCATGCTCCTGCATTGCTGGATTTTACCATCAGCTTTGTTCTCATGAAAATTTCACATTTTCACCAGTACGTGAGTGACCATTGTTAGCACTGCCAAGGTAGTGACCTTCATGTCCATTCACAATTTTCTTCACAGACCACCAACTGTGATTTCAGTTGGTTTTATTAATTCTTTGTACCTCTGTTTTGTTTTATTTTGCTTTGTGTCTGTTTCTTTCTTTCTTTCTTTTAGAGAATATCTACTAATAGAAACTGAGTTTCCCTATCAGCTTTATAAGGCTTTTCAAATATCCTTCAGTGCAGGGTTTCTTTCCTCCTACTCTGAGGTGCGCTGAACTTTTTCCTTAAACCTTGTTCATCCTTACACATTGATCATGAAACAACACTGCCTATATTATGCCCAGAAATTAAGATTTCATTAAGTTGGACTGGAAGAGAAGATGCAGATTTAGCAACATTTATCATTGTTTGTAATTGATAAATATTTTCTACAAATTTCTGAAATGCTGGTATTCTATGGGATCTATTGGCACTGGACAGAAAGTTTGACCTAGATAGGTCAAAGCATTTGTGATCATGTTATCAAACTGAAAGGAAAATAAACTAAGAAAATGTTTTCCTTGATCTGTCTTTCACATATGAGACAGAATGCTACAGTGGCCTGCAAGTGAAACGGGAATATTTCTTAGCTGGATTGCATGTGCTGTGGCACCAATTTTTTGTGCAACCACTGGCTCAGAATCACAGTTTTCTTAGTGAGATATCCAGGACCTGGAAGTTCCTATTTAACCATCAGTCCTAAGATTCAAAATACCATTTTCAAATGGTAGTTCAAAAAAAGATCAATCTTTATATGTAGTGGTACACCTGAAACTGTATCTTAGAAGCCTATCTGTACTGTTGACATCTCTGTGAGTATTCAGCCTTAGGTCTTGAGAACACAGATTCTCTGAATATATAATATATTTTAAGTTATAAATTATTAATATATTAGCTGTTACAATCAACTACTGCTTTAACTGGTATTTGCAGATGAATTCTTCAGATTTAGTTTTGACAGTCTATCTACCTGTAATGTTTTCTTCATTTCTGGAGTAAGTATCTGCAACTACATTGCAAGCCCATGCAAAATGCAAGCCTATGTAGCGGAGATTGAGATAGATAGATAGATAGATAGATAGACAGATAGACAGATAGATAGATAGATAGATAGATAGATAGATAGATAGATAGATAGATAGATAGATAGATAGATAGATAGATAGATAGATAGATAGATAGATAGTTATGTTCCTGTTTTATCTGTCCTCCCACTCAACAAAACACAGCTTGAAATAACAAAGGTGGCAGCTGCATCCTGGAGCAAAGTGCCCCAGGGTCCTTGAAAGCCAACATGTTTGCTGAGCACCATCAGTCACTTTCCAGCTTCCATGATGCTCTGCTGATGCAAGAGTCAGTTCTGTGGGTGTTGACATTTACCTGTCAAAAGACAGGAATAGAGAAAAAGAAACCTTTGGATATGGAGATGATGTCTTCAGGTGCAGGATGGGGGAACAGAAGGACATCATGCTCCAAGTTGAGCCTGTTCACCATATGCTGTTCATATGACGTTCAGCTTCCTGCAACACTGCACAACTTGTCAAGAATTATATTGTAATGCCCCGGTATCCTGGTTTGCAGTGGTGGCTGAAATTATTTTATTGCCTTTTTGCTATGAACATGGTTTAACCAAAATTGCAAAAAAGATCAAAAGTTCACTTTCAACTGAGGTACTGGGAGCCACAGTTCCTCCTTTTTTTCACCACAGTTTTCTCTTTAGCTTTGTCACATGAATACACAGCATACATTACTGGAAGAAAACTCTAGCTGGCAACAATTGGTTTCTGATTTAAAGGTATATCACTTGGCAACTGAATTTTTTTCTGCTGCAACTCTTCCTTAATAATTAGCCTCAACTAATTATTTTTGGAGTAGCTGAATCAAACATCAGTATTGTTTTAAATGAAATCTGTGCTGGAGATATTTCTAGGTGAAGGTCATGATTAACATCATCAGGGATTTTTCCCCAGCAAATTTTAGTTCTATTCAAAAGAATGTTGCATTTATGCTAATAATAATGAAATGGCAAAATCTCCACTGTCTTCAGCTGTGAAGAGTTAAGATCTGAATTCCTGAGCTGATGTACATTAGTGATTATGGATATTGCATTTTAATACCTCTTGATACCCAAAAATGTGGCAAATAGCTATATATCATCTTATCCTGGTTTCTAAACCCCATAACATTATTCACAGTAATTTTTAACTTGTTAGGAACATAAGAATGGCCATAGCTGAGCTAATATTTGACTCATTTTTGAGCAATATCTTCTTTATAACTCTAACCATTGTGAAGTATTTAGGATAGAAATGAAAAAAATCTGTTTCAAACAGGAATGTTACCAGTCCTCAACATTTTGCCTCCTAATCTGTAATAGAAATTTTTCAAGTACAGTAAATCTGGCAGTATGAAAAAATAAATACTTGCTATCCATGCACAAAGATCTACATTTGACCAGCAATTTGTATATAAATAAAACATCTTCATGAAACATTGCCATATCTAAAACCAGCTAGCATTCTGCTTTTCTGCACAATCTCTTTCATAATTCATTTTGCTATCCCTATTCTCCTGTAGCCCCCTCTGGAGTCTCTTTCTCTGGCTTTCTCTGACTAAATGGCTTATAAATATACTGTAAATATGGAAGAACTACAGAGTTGATTACCTCCTGAACAGATACATAGTAGAACAGGAATCTGCATTAGGTTCTGGAGATGTAGATATTATATCTTGATTGCTTCCTAGTTTATCATAATTCTTCAAGAGAATCAACTAGAGATCAAATGCTTGCCGATCAAGGAAGTAGGGAGGCATTGGGATGAAATCTTGTCTCTTTAGAGTCTGCAGGAAAAGAGCAGCACATAACTTTGTCAAACTGTGAAAAACATTGTACAGAAAGAAAAACAACAAACCAGCTTTCTTAGGTTTATGTGAGATGGCAGAAGGGAAACAGGCTTTTGTACAGATTAAGAGGTACGAAGTATATCTCAAGTTGAATGTACCAAATAGTCTTAAAGCATTTCTGTTTAACTTCAACAAAAGCATTCTACAAAATTAATTTGTTTAATTGATTGACATGGCACCCCAGGGAACAACTGAGAGTTCAGCTGGCAGCATCTCTTTTGGTGTCACACTAATTGGGAGTAGGGTAACAACCATCTGCTAAAGCTCTATGCTGTACAGGATGGTGAGGAGTGGAGGCTCTGCAGACCAAGTGGTAGGAATGCTAACATGGAGCAGAGGGTAGTTTCCTAAACTGACAGGTTAAAGAATGATAGCAGGACTTGGCTTAAATTAATCTTGAGCAGAGAATTGCTCTGCAATCTAGTCTCTAATATGCAATGAGCATTTAACACTGATGTCACATTTGAAGACGCTGCTCATATAGTATAAAAAATATCTAATAATTGATGAATCAGAGAACATATTGGTCAATGAACCATATGTGTATTTATAATATCTCTTAGTGAGAAAAGATAGGCCCCTCTCACAGGGCCTAAAAATCACTGCATTCTCACTTCATCATAGATTTGCCTTAAGGGAAAAAGGGTTTATTAAGGGAAAAAGGGTTAATTAAGAGTTATAGTGACAAATATCTACTTAGTGTCTTAGAAACTCAATCTTGAGTTATTTTGAGTGTTTAAACATTAGCTTAACTCTTTCTGATAGGGAAGCTATTTTTATGATTCCTTCTGGATAATCAAGTATGTTTTCTTGTTGTTTATGAAGATGATCGAGGCAATAGGTTTACCTGGCTGAAGCTGCCCCAAAGGGTCTCCCCCAAGTGCAGTGTGGAAAGTCATGAGCTGAAGCTCAAAGCTTCCTTGTGTAGAATTATCTACCTTGGCATAGCAAGGGGGATCAGTGGATCATCACCTCTCTGTGAGGAATTTTTAGATGTGCTGAGCCATCTGTAAGAGTTGCAAGGATAGGATTAGTTGGTATCACTGTTTCAAAATCTGAGACTATTATTTCCATGCTTCTTATCAAATAACAGACGTAGATTCTCAGCAGACTGTACATGTAAACATGTCAGTGAGGATTACTATGATTTCATTTTCTGCACATTTAACTTTAATGTGATGAATCTTGCTGCCTTTCAGCTAATCTGTGGATGGGGAGTTCTGTTAGTTAATGCAGAGCTAGCGGAGCTTTGCGGTTCAAGCTCTGAGCTTAGAGTGCACTCTGTCTTTCTCTTTGTCTGTCTTTCCTTCTTTTCCTAATATACTTGGTTCTGTGTTTTCCTTCCTCTACAGAAGGAAGTTGGCTCTTTGCATGTGTCTATACTGAATTGCTTTAAAGAGCTGCTGTTTACTGCCCATTGCTTAAATACCTAGGCTGGTTTTAATAGCTTCGAAATACTGTATCCCTTCTTCCCAAGCCCTTTTGCTCAATGTTATAAAGAGATAAAGAAACTTCTTGACTTAGCTTTGTATTTTCAAAACTGTCTTCTAAATGCAAAAGGGTGTTGCTGCATAGCCAACGTTCCAGTTTAGAGCATATGTGAACAGAGTATGTGAAATTCTAAGATGACTTTTTCTTAAAATCCATTCCTATTCTTTACAATATAGTCCTGGTATTCCATTATATAAAAGTGATGCAATGACCATGCCATTATGTTGAGATAACAGACTGTGTTAAAGTGCCATTTTCAGACAATCTTTTCCATTTTTTTCTAGACAAGTCTTTAAGAGAAAGATTGTCAATATATGTTTTTTCACTGGTAAAAGCAGCTAAGGAACTTCCTCAAAATATTACTTTTACTGAAATAATAAGTTGCTCATGTCATTAAATAGCACATTTTGGAAACTAAATAGTTCAATTTTAAAAGTTTTGGTACTGGTATTTTCTGTCCGTATCGAAAAACATTGTATCAACTGAGTTACAGATACATCTTTCCTAAGCCATTTTCCACCTCACTTTCATTTCTAAAAGAAATAAATTGTCCTTTAAATTCAGGTTCTATGGGAGCTTCAGAGTGGGGAGCCTGACATCCAGGGCATTGAAAACAAAAAGAAGTCGCACAGGTCATTCGAAAAGGCAGTTTCTGTTGTACACCATTATTGTGCAACATTTTGCGACACACTGAAATGTTAGAATAAAAGCACTAGCAAGTTATTTAGTTCATTAATGAACACTCCTGTGAAAGATGTATCTGTGCAAATTATGAATACAAAGCAAAGATAGAATTGCACGTGCTGCTGAAAATGGATCACGTCATTGATTTTTACATCTTTTGTACAACACTTTTCTGAGGTGGGCTTTTTTTTTGGTTGGTTGGTTTTTCTTTAGTTGAGTTTTTTTCCTTCTCGTTTCCTCTCTTAATAATTCCTAGAATTCAATTTACTTTTTTGATTGCTACTGAGCATTGAGCTGACATTTTCATAGAACTAGCTATTATAGTCCCAAGATCCTGTTTTTGTGATGTAATAACTAGTCAAGACCATCAGTGTTTGAGTAAAATTATTTTTCCTGTGTACATCACCTTACATTTATCTACAATGAATTTAATTTTTCATTTTACTATTAGTCACTCAGCAAGCATCCTGCAGTCTTCACTGTGGTTTTTTTTCCGGTTGGCCTTAATCTTTACTATCCTGAAAAAAAAAATAATGTCACCAGCAAACTTTGTCACTTCACTGTTCCTTTCTCTTTTTTTTGGTGGTGAGTACTCCAGTCCTGGAACAATTTTCTTTAGGGATTGTACTGAGAAAACTGATGAACTTTATTTCCTGTATTTTAGCTATGTATTTGTACACAAGAGAATTTTACTTTTCATTCAATATCAATATAATTTCTATTAAAAATGCTGAGAAGGTTTTTTTATTCATAGAATCATACAATTATTTGGGTTGGAAGGGACCTTAGGTATTATCTACTTCTAATCCCCTTCCATGGGCAGCAGCACCTTCCACCAGACCAGTTTGGTCAAAGCCCCATTCAGGAAGGCCTTGACCGCTTCCAAGAATAAAGTTTTAGTACCTTCAATAAATCAGTTATCTTCCATATGCCCTGCTACCTCATTATGTATACTTTGGGTGCTCTGAAAAACAAAGTTTTGCAGACTGTTGATCGGGTGGCAAAGCTGACCACCATACTGTTGCTACTGGTTTCCAGCCTTTCATAGCTGTCATTGCTATTGATATGTTAGCTTACCTATATCTGGACAACATTGGTTGGTCAGAGCTGGGGTTTTTGGGACACTGGAAGTAATTAGGGAGCTAATGCAGGGAAGCAACTCAGTAGCAATAGCCATTATTTTGACTTCTTCAACCTCCCTCCCTCCCTCCTTGGGTGTTTAGCTACTCATGTCAAAGGCCAGTTGTGAAATGGGCAGGTGTATAACCTTGGGTCAGGCTTTTATCAAAAGAGCTATGTGAGAAAGAGCTGCTGGAAGCCTTGCCAGAGGTTTTCACTTCACACATCCTCACTGCGCCCATTGGCCCAGGAGTTACATTTAGCCTCAGGTCCTTACCTTTGTTCCATCCCTGGGCTATGTTTTTAAGTATGCTGTGTCTGGATGTATATCTTGCATATTCTTGCTTTTCTGGCCTGACCTGGGCCCAGCCCTGTCCTTACAGACTTTCTTGATGACCACTGGTTTTATTTTTAAACATTTCTTAGTTTAGTTGCTGGAACTGTGCTCAGCTGGATCTGCTGCTTATACTGAAGCCTACACTGCATGATCTGGATGACCCATGCACAGGCTTCTGGAGCATCTTCGCGTCCCTTCACACGCTTAGGCTTAAACTCAGAAGTAGCTGCTTTCAGCTGCAAGTAAACCAGTCCTAGCCAGCTGTCATCACCACAGGTCACACTCAGTCCTTTCAATGATGTAAAAAGCAGCTCAGATTGAAGCTTTGTGGGGAATATTATGATTGATGCATATCATGCACAAGAAGTACATTTTATGGGAGATCTTCTGAAACTCTTAATTAAGTCTTGAACACTTAGTTGTTGCATTACTAGTTTTCTCCCATGTATTATTTGCCAAACTTTAGTCAGTTTCATGAAATTTGTGGTTTTTTTTTTTTTTATTCCATGTTTTGCTGTCTGACAGAATCATCACAATATGTTTTTTTTTCTCATTTTGATTTCTTCACTCCTTTTTGTTAATATAAGCATTAATGCTAAATTCTTCTCCTTTGTCTGAAAGTCAGAGAGCAAGCAGAAGGNCATGTTTTGCTGTCTGACAGAATCATCACAATATGGTTTTTTTCTCATTTTGATTTCTTCACTCCTTTTTGTTAATATGAGCATTAATGCTAAATTCTTCTCCTTTGTCTGAAAGTCAGAGAGCAAGCAGAAGGAAAGAAAGATATGTTGTGAGAGGTAAGAGAAAGGTGAAGCTTATAAGAGGTCAGGAAAAGGAATGAGACAGGGAAAATGTAATTACAGAGGTTAGAGGGGTAACAAGATAATGAAGGATTTGGGTGAAATGTAAAAGAAAACAAAGGTGTAAGTGATACTGGGGCTTGGAAAGGTGAAGCAGATGATTCTTTCATGGAAGTGATTGGAAGAGAAAGCCTAATATACTAATATCCTGAATTCCCAGAATTTAGGATAGATCAAATGCTGTGGTTTTTGCAAGTTTTTTTAATTCACAGATGTCTCCTGGGTTTTTTTCTCTCATACTATTTTTTTCACTGAAAAGACATTAAAAAGATGTGTGCCCCATTGTCAAATAACTTCTGATACTTCACCTCTTAAGCATTACACCCTCTTCAGCAAATTCCAACTCCTCTTAAATAGTTGGTCCTTGTAACAGTGACAAGTCCATTTCTTTTTTTCTAAATAGCTGTGTGTTCCATATACTTTAATTGCCTGAGATTGTGTCTGTCTGCAAGAATAGGTATAATCTGGAGCAGGTAGAAAAGTTTTATAAATGTGTGCATCCACATACATGGGTCTGGGGAGGAAAGCTGTGTGCTCTGTGAAATTTTGCAGACAAAGAAAACTAGTTAAAGAACTAAAGTTTAAAGGCAGAACATACCGGTTGTATTTTGGCAAAGTGAACGGAATCTTATAAGTAATTTCTCTTTTTTTGCGGTCTAGAAGTGCAACCTACTTTTTTTAAACTTAGCTTTATGTGAAAATTTTCACTAGTTTGAGCCTTCTGGGTTTATACTTCAGATGTTTTTCCTCCTACTGTGTTGAATCAAGCAAAGTCCTTAAAGTGAACACAGTTGGAAGAATACATTTTTTGTTCTCTTCTAACTGTGTATTTTTCATTATGTGGGTGCAAATTGCTAAAATAATCTGAGGTCTCTGACAGTCTGTCTACATTGTACAAATTACAACTAGTCTGAATGTAAATATAATGGAATCTGAAACAATGCTAGCTTTATGTAGTTTTCAATCTGTTGAAAGATTTCCTGTAGCTGTGTCCTGTTTTAAATAGGTGATTATAGGAAAGACTCAGTAATCATTATAATCTATATGAAAATGCAGTTCAAATGAAAACAGTAGGTTCGCTACTAATATCCCTATTTATGTTTTATTCACTTAAACAATCCTAGAGATGATAATGGGTGTTTTGACTGATTAGAGATTTCAGGATCAAGTCTATAGTCATTATGACTAATGTTTTCTCATTAACTAGTCATGCATATCAAAATAATTGGTCTTTGCTATCACTAACATGTACAAAGCTCCCACAGCATGGTCATCATTAACAACACAAAAATAAGGAAATCATTCAGATCCTAAGGAGCTTAAAAACCTAAATTGGGAGAGAGTATAAAAACATTGGGATACACATCAGAGAAAGCTAGTTCCTGTTTTTATATAAAACAATAAAGGGAGAGAACAGTTTTAAGACCTTTTTTTTATCATGTTATATTTGTTAGGAAATTAGCTTTGAAGAGGTAGAAAAGAGAGTGTGTGTCTCATTGGGGTAAGAGGACAGGTCCTGACACAGATCGTAAATGAGAGGCCTCTTGTATTCATATCATCCTACTATTTTATTTTTTTCTTTTTGGCCAGTAAAGGCAACTTAATTAAACAAACTCCATAGAGAAAACCATCAAGCATTTTTCTAAAACTAACCTGTAATAAATGGCTTTATATAATAATATTTGGAAGCAAAAACTGCAAAATAGGGATTGTTTTCTGAATTCTCATTAAAGTTTTTTAAGTTGTACACCCAAAAGGTGTGTGTCTCATACATTTACTCTGTGGTTGAATCTGCAGCAATTTTAGTGATTACTGGCACAGTGTCATAATTACATTCTTTGTTAATATTGATATATCAGAGCTGTTGCATAAGGCAGATTTCCTTATTCCTGTGTCTTTCCATTTCTCTTTGAACAAGGGTCCAAGGGAATGCAGTTACAGCCAAGGGTCATGCTAATAATAGTGACATGAACAAGTCAGTAAAGAGCTTAATGCTGGCCATCAGTGTTGTACTGTAAGCCAACTTGCAGCATTTGCATTTTTAATTAAGTCTTTGTTTTGCCTGGTGATACTGCTCAGGACATGCATCTAATGATGTAACTGCGCTTTGTGAGAATGTGATCAGCACATCTGCATAAAATGGCGAACGGCTTGCTGAAAATCCCCATTTAACACATCTCTTCTAAAATCAGGCATTCCTCTTATCATGTTGTGCCTTTCCAGCTCTCTTGCTATAGCAGTTATTTCTAAAGTTATTCTGTGTCTATGAATAGATCCGTGCTGCTTAAGTGCTTCAACCCATTATATTATAAATTTGTTTCTTGTGTTTCAAATTTGTGCACAGGGAATATGTTTGGCGGGACTTTATATATTCATGAAAACCGAAAACAAAATTGAAAGTGCTAAGAAAAATGAATATTGAGCTAATGTAGTCTGTTTTTGCACAGAGCAAATATCAAGCTAATGCATAAGATTTATCCTCTATAGTAAATCAGCAATGTGTCTCATTTTAGGCCTCTCCTATGACTACTATTTTTTACTGCAGTATTCAGTCATGCTGATTTATGCCATACTATCCTGTGAATATTTTGCAAGCTATTATCAATAAAATAATTTTATCTTTGGGTCCAGATGGAATGAGCTTAGAACACAAAGCAGACAGAGAGCATGATTTCTGCCTCAAGTCTTTTAATCCTTGAAATACATTTTAGTCCTTGGCATAAAATGTGAGACAGGGACACAAGACATCAGGGAGTGGAGGACTAGATCGGGAAAGGCATCAGCCAATTAACAAATTCTTTTATGCTGTAAGAGCTCATGTACTCAATAAGATGGTTCTGTTTAACAGGAAGGGTTTCACTTCAGTCATGCCAGCAATCATTTTGGAGTGTAGGACTGAACTAGGACAGTGAACAGTGGCACTGTAGAAGCGCTTAGGATGTGTGAATAGAAGCAGCAGTTTCAGTAGTTCCATTAGCCCACATACTGGAACAGTGGGAGAGGACTGGTGATAACAGGATAGATAACGGGCTCTGGTATCACTTCCTGCTCTTGAGACCAAGTCAGGGATAAGGGGCTGAAATAATTTTGTTTATTGTGGACCTCCAATAGAGGTAGCATTCTTGCTAATTTAAGTCATGAAGCATTTCCTTTGAATTGTGCTAAAGGCACTGACCTTTACTCTTATTGATTGATCTGCTGATCCTGCATAGAGGAACTGCCAAAAGTAAAATTAAGTCACTTGCAAGTGTCCTCCTTCTCTTGTGAAATACCATAGTTTAGATTTTTGATATGGACTTTAGCTCAGATGAAGCGCAATACAGATGTGCTCTCTGTTCCAATAATCAGAGTCGTCCAGGAAAATACAAGTGAATGGATATCCAGATGTCCAGAACCTCTCAACATTGTACCATATATTAAATAGTTCAGCATAAGGTTTTTTCTTTAATTTAACTATTTTAATCCCAGATCAGTGTTTTAGACTGATTTGAGAAATGTGCTCTCAGCGTTTTGAGTTGCAACTATTCATATAAAAAGTGTGTAAATGTGTGAATGTATGGGTGTGTGTCACTTTCCACAAAAAAATGAATTCAATTTAAATTCTGTAATACTTTATGTTCTGCCATGGTGGTTAATACTTTCCAAGGAAGCATAGTGAAAACACTTGACAGATCAGTTGACTAAAATTGATTTTGGGTACATCACTGATATATTCTTATGTAGCTTATGTTCCTGAAAAATTGAAAAAGTGTTATAAAATTTCTTCTTTCAATCGTGTTCATCTTCTTTGTAGACATCTACATACTTTTTCTTGGAAAAAAGATTTTTTGGATGACACAAAAAACTCAACTCTGAGGTTAAGTTTTGGAAACTGAAATTGTATTTGAGATTNAATCATATCATATCATATCATATCATATCATATCATATCATATCATATCATATCATGATGTCATATCATATCATATCATATCATATTATATTATATCATGTTTAAATCAGGACAGCCATAAATAGGTATAAAAATAGGTATAAAACATAATTGACTAGCATCTTGCATTAGTAGAACCCGGGGTCTGACCCTTTACTGTGTGAGGGACGTGTAAAAATAAAGGAAGTCATCCATGTTTAAAAATATTATAGGTCATATTTGCTGTGGTAATGTGTTAGGGTTCGAATTCACATAAAATACATATTGCTGATGAATGCAGGGATAAATAAGAGAACAGGGAGAAAGACAGAGAAAAACTTTTCATCTTGCTACTGATTCTGAAGTTCACCACTGTTACTGGGTCAAATCTCCTCTTGATATGGAGAAATTTTTTGTTTGAAACTTTATTCTGGTCTCATTTCAACTTCTGTTAATATAATAAGTTTGAGTCTCTGAACTTGGAGCTGGCCAGTCTCGATTAAAAGCATGCCAGGGATATTCCAACATTTTGTAAGGAATATCCATAGCTATTCTAAAAAGTGCTTCACTCAAAACAGTGATCAGCATTGCCTGTGAAATCAAATTCATTAACATTGCCCTGGGCTTTCACAATTCTCTGCAAATCATATTCTGTTCCATAGTTTCACAGAACAGAATGCATTTCATTTCATTTTCCTTGAAAATTTACTTGGCCTAATATCTTGGCAGCAGTTTGCAAACTTTGCTAGGTTATGAGGCTGCCAGCAAGAATAAAGAACTGGCTTCCAGTCTTCCATGAGTAGAAGTAAATTTGCTAAATTAAATATTTGTTTTCTTTTTTGTATCAGTCAAACTTTTAAACTTCATCTAAAGAAATTTTCATGCAATTTGACCTCATAAAAATTGCAGCTAGAAAATTTTAGACTATATGTGAGATGCAAATTATGGAGGGCTAGGGTAATTAATCTCATACATCACTTGCCAAGGATTTCAGTTGGCGTTCATCAGTGGTAAGCTCTGGATACATTTTCAAGGAGTTATATAGTGTAATTCACCTGTACTTATTGATCAAGAAGCAGTAGTTACTGGAAGGTGTTAGGAACTAGACCAGGCAAGATAAGATGATCGCAAAGCTGTCTTCAGAACTTAAAATTATTTTAACTTATCACTTACAGAGTCAAATAGAAAGCTTTCATGACAGTTTGCTACAGATTTTCAGTATACATCAAAAGTGGTTGTTTTCTGTTTGTTTGGTTTTCCTCTTGACAGGTGCAGCAAGTTACAACAGTTTTTATGTTTTTTGCAAAAATTTCTGCCAAGCTGTGAAGCCTGGAAAATTGAGGGTCCGCTGCAGTGTGTGTAAACAAGGAACCCTGACGTTGGCAAGGGTAAGCTTTTTTGGATTTGTTTCAAGGGTTTAGGGTATATGGAGATGATATGTCTAGTATTTTCTATTTGCATTCATATGGCTATGTATATATGTAGTCCTACTTTTTTTTTTCCTTGCTGTTTGTAGCTGAGAAGAGTAATTCAAAGGATGTTGAAAATTTCACTCACTTGTTTCCATTATTTGGAGCATATACAAGGAACACGGTGCAGACTAGAGCTCCAATCCTTGAAAGGCATACTAAGCTCTTTATTTTAAGGACTAATGATTAATCTGATTGTATGCACAATTTATACAATTACATATGTGCTAGAAAGATGTTTATTCAAAGCTTGGAGCTGTTGTTAAGGCCTCAAAAACACCTGAATTCAGATCTTGGTTGTGGCCACTATGGGCTGAGGCCAGAAGGTTTTAAACGAATGCATAGTTGAGAATATTAACCCCTCCAGCCCATGTGGTCAAGGGAAAGTTATTATTCTTGGACAGAAAACTAATAAGAGATCTCTCAAGCTTGGTTTGCATAAAATGAGAGTTTGTTGGGGAGTGAGTTGAATGTGCAGTAATGTAAAGTTTTGAAGGATTATTTTTCTGAATGCTGCTGAATTTCACTAAATCAGTGTGTGTCAACCAGGTTTGTGATGTGAGAAGACTGACCCATATCATGCTATAGCTTGGGGAAAGAACTTTCATATTTAGCCCACATTCAAACGTTTAAATTGTCTTTTGCTGTGGTTTAAAGTTTCAGCAAGCTTTGTGTGCTATTCCTGAATAACCAACTATGATTTATTTCAGGGGCTTGGAAGTGTTGCATTTTATGGGGTTCCAGATGAACACATCTAAGGGGATTCTTTTTCTCTCAAAATTTGTATTTACCTATTGATGATTAGTATAGGCTTAAATCACATATAAATCCAGACAGAAGACACCATTAATGTACACTTCCGATGGATAAAAACACAGATAATATTGTATTCAGCTTGTATACATGAAGTCAGTGCTGCTGAAAGACATTGCTGTTATCACTAGATGAGCCTGAATCTTGTGGATTCCACTGACATCACACAACATGAGTCCTTTGCTAGACTCAGTGGCTTCCTTCAGCAAGTCCACTTTTGGAAATGATGACTTTCACATCTGTGCTGTTTGATTTGGGATCACTGCAATCCTTGTATTAAATAAACCTAAGTACATTTCCAAACTTTTCAGCTTTTACAGTATCTTCTAAACACAGTTCTTTCTTTTGGAGATTTAAACATTCATCCTCCAAAAAACACCAACTCTGTATTGTCTTCCAGGAATTCCTTCTAACTTCATGGTAGAAATGCTATTATAAAAAGTTTCAGTATGCTATACCTATAAATAACTTCTGATTGCCTGGAATGTATGTGGGCCTACATTCTTTTGGCAAATACGAGTTCAATGACACATTAAATATATGCAGGCTGATAAATTCAATTGAATGAGCAGATTACAGCTGCTTCTTCTTTCTATTAGCATATTTTACAGTACATCTGAAAAGAAAGTAGCTGGAAACTTGTAGTGGAAGCTGTTCCAATTTTCAAGGTTGATTCAAAAATACCAGCCTTCAGAAGATTTCATAAGGTACTTCAGCATAAAAGTACAAAAGAGGAACGGGAGATATCTTCTGGAGAGTTTGAAATGATAATTTTATTCTGTTTTAGTTTTCAAATAAGACTTGGCTGTGAAAATAATTTGCACTTGAGATTCTTGTTACTTTCTTCCCAAAACAAAGAAAATCTGTCATCATTCTTTTCCTCTTGAATTGAAGCAGACAGAGCACAGTAGTTAGGAACAGTGAGCATGCTGTTCCTGCAATTTAGGCTGACAGTCCTATGAGCTTCCAAAGTGCAGTGTCTGTGATACGGGCACTCTTAATGTCATCTATGTGCTATGCAACAGTCAGTTTGTTTTATAAACACACAGCATCAATCTCAGGTCTGTGGTTATAAAGAGTAGGTGCAGATTTTGCATATGCCTGCCCCACCTTCTTTTCTGGTCCACCTTCCAAGGAGACAGAAAACAGTTCCAGCTGGAGTGGCTTCTAATATGTACTAAGACTTATTTCTTCCTATATAGAGACCCCTCTGTGTTAAGGCCAGGCACAAGTGTGGCTCTCACAGCAATTAGTTGTATTTGCCCTGCTTTCTTCAGTGCATTGCAGACTACAGTAGGGAAAGTCTGCTGAAAAGGTTAAAAAAAGTTCAAGTTAGTATATTACCCCAAACCCTGTCTTTCCCCTCCAGTCCCATTGGGCTGTACCACTGACTGCTGATAGATATCCTCTCTGCTGGTACTACAGTTCCTTTTATGGAGAAATTAGTCAAAATAAAGTTGATATAAACAAACTATTAAAAAAACTTGTCTGTACCACTATACTACAGATCTGTCAGCAAAGCCACTTTTTTTTTAGATCTCTTTTTTCCCTCCAGTCTTGGTAAACTGTGCCTGACCTTTACATGGCAACACAGCAAGTTTCTTGAGAAGCTCTTTTGTGCCATAAGCACCAAAGCACTCCGTAAGTCAACATTTGTTCCACTAAATCTTTTATTGTGATGAAAGCGAATACCTGTGTAAAACCTGCACAAAGCTTTGTGCAGCCTTCACTTACTCTACATGCTAATCCTTTGACTACCTAAGCCACAAATGACCAGCCTAATTAAATTGAGCTTTCTTTTTTCATGGTGTGCTGACTGACATTTAAAATATTACTTATTCTTTTGAGTAGTCTTATTCTAAAACCATATTTAGCAGTCATGCCTATTTGCATAGCATTATTTTAATATATGACGCTCAGAGTAGATTTATGATACAATATTTCTATGAAATTAAAGAGCCCACTGTTTTTATTTTTACCGAGGAAATCCATCTAAATATTAAATTTGTCATTTTACAGTTGGCACTTACCTGGCACTTTACAAACGTTTAATGACCGAATCCTTTATAGGAGATATATACAGGTTAATTTAATTATAAGAAAACGTCATTGTAAAAATATCACATCTCCCTAGTTTCTCTAATTAATCAAGCACAAAAGATATCTGCAAAGATTGGCGTGTGGGAGTCTTGTGTAGGCCACCTACAGGCCTACCAGTAAGTTTTTTCATACAGCTTGAAAATTTTAGTAGCCATGATTCAGATAATTATGGTATTCCTCTTTCCAGGAAAACAAAAAAAACCAAAACCAAAAAAAAGACAACAGCAACAAAACAAACTACAAAGGAACATAAACCTCAAAATAAACAAACAAAAACCCAGCAAAAAAAGTTCTGATTATAGCAGTCACTTTTGCAGTCCTTCTTTTGGGCCTGTAACAGTGTTAACATCCACAGTGTTCTCTATTGAACAGGAAAATGTGTGTCTGTGAATGGAAGACCAGATTCTGAAAACTGCTATGCATCAGGCTATACATAAACCCACACTTGTCCAATGTATCTTACTCTCTGTACTCCTGGTAAAAATAGACAGGAACATTTGATTTGGTATCTGTCATAATTCAGAATTCAACCAGAGTAAGAGTTTGGATTGAAGTGTGTTAAATAGACTTTGGGCCTCCCTATTCAGGCATAGATGCTATGCTGAGGCCATTTCTAGTGGCCTCATCACTACTTGGTCATTCTTCTTCTTCTTGTGCTCTTATTAGTTAGTACTGACTTTTCAGTATATCATCCAGCACAAGCACCAAAGGAGTTTGTCATAGCTCCTCTACACTTGCAAGTGTTCACATCATTATGTGAGATCTTTTCAGACATGTGGAGTTATATTCAGCTCTAACTCCCTGCAGCTGAGATGAGATTTAGTTTCTGACTCTTACAGCACATCTGGTGTGCACTGCCCCATTACTGTCCCTGCCCTCTGTGCTCCAGAGGAGCATCCTGACTTCACAGGTTTTCTTAAACTGTCTCTGCCACAGAACTGCTCTTCTGTTTTTTATATTAAGGAAGTTGCTTACATCTATTTTTTTTCATCTCACATCTGACAAAGAAATGGACATTTGCTAAATTTTGTTTCTCTGGAACCATGAAGGGCTTGTGATTTGGGTGGATTGTCAGCATAGACTGTGTGGTACATTTCAGTTTTGCACAAGAGTCTCCTGAGTGCCTTTCAGTGACTGATAAATAACAGGTCATAAATGGTGTGAGTGGTCTTCCTAATAGATGATAGTACAGTGTTTGGAATTTGATACTTCCATATTTCCTAGGAATAGAAAGATCTGTAACACAGTAATTTGCTTTGAGTTCTTACTTCCTCCCTCCATTTAAGCTATTTTAATATGGTATTTTATTTTTGATGAATGTAAATTTAGCTGAGATTTTACAATAATATAAAATAAAAAATCAGTTTACTTTTTATCTCTTTTTTTTCATATATCATTGTAAAACTCCACTTCATAGTGCATAATCTCTCACCACTGCTGATTCGAGGTCACTTTTTTTCCTGCAATTAATTACTTATGTCCTCCCTCAGTGACAGAGAAAGGAAAGAATGCTGCTTACTGCATCAGAGCAAGGGTGACTGAAAGAAAAAGGGACAAGCAGCTCTTCTGAAATTATGCAGTCCTTACTGCTGCTGAGTCAGCTTCTCCTCCCTGACTGTTACACTACTGGGGTAATATGGCAAACAGATTACAAAAAATCAATTTGTCCTTTAGAGCTAAACTGCAAAATAAACAGCCATTGAAGTGTATGTGGAAAAGTGTGATCTCATTTACAGGCTGGGGAGATATTAAAAATGTGATTGAGTTCTTGAGAATGGATAGGTATTTGAGAATACATAGGTATTTGTCTTTCCAAAATTACATATGTTCTGGGAGGATACAAATGTTTTTGGTATATATTATAGCTTACACATGAGAAACACAATGTGTTAAAATGCTTCTATTGAATACTGTGCATAAAAAAGTTACCACTGTAATGCATGGTAAACTAACAAATGTGAAACAACCATTTATTGTTGGGTTCCTGCTAATGAATATGTTAGTACAAAAATAGCTAAATTTCCCTGCATTTGGCTGATATAAGTAGTATTTATAGGAAATTACATATATTCAATATATGTGCTTCTTTCTACATAAATAATGGAAAATGCCTCAATTCTGACGTCTAAATTGCCACCACTGGACACTGATGGTAATGCTGCCTTGAGAAGACTAGGCCAGAGAAAATAAGCTCTTGGAACAATTTTTCCCAGGGTTTCCACAGAATCAAGAAATCCTTCTGCATTAGTTATATAAAGTCATCACACTTAGTTGCAAGCCTAATATTTTTTTCCTGAGGAACCAGTGTTTGTTGAGAGAGAGGGAACATCTTAAATACAGATGCATTATTCTGTAGTGTAGGCCAAGTGCAGGTGTGCCAGGATTCCAGAGAGAAATCAGGCATATTTTGATCTTGTCCCTACCTGCTGCACAGGGAAATGTTCTCTTTTGTGCACTCATTTCACTTATGATCTGATGATAACAAGGATGCTGAATATCAGCTGCTGAGACTGCCATTCACACTAGGAATTCTTCCTTATTGTTCTCGCATTGCTTGCAGTGACTTGTTGCACAGCATCAGCATTAAATAAATTTAGTGCTGAGCTGACTCCAAATATGGAATTACTGGTGGACCTTTCCTAAGGATGATCGCAGGGTATCTGCAGGTCTGATTCTGCCATTGCTTGTCAAGTGTCTTCATTGCTTTTAATAACATGGATATAAGGGAAAAAAAAAAAGCCAAGATAATGCCTGCATTTCTATCTTTTAAAGTCTGTTTTCTTTGATGATATGTTAGATTTTGCAAAATCCATATACACCCTGGGGAGGCAGCTCCAACAAATATTCCTGGGACCTGTTTAAGATATGATGGCACTTAGAGAAATAAGAAAACTCAACACTGGGTGGCTGCAAATTATTATTTTACAACAATTTTTATTCTTTCCTCTTCACTTCTTCTCTCTTTGGCTCTAAATCTCACTCCACTCTGAACCTCTTAAAGCACAGCCTCACTCTTGCACCTGTCTCACTTAGTCACAATACTGTTAGGGATGGCTTCCAAAATGCTTGACTCCATCTGAAGAGAATATTTGGGAGGATTTAGAAGACTTGACATGGTTTTATTCAGGCTTTTATTTAATTTATTTTTAAATATCCCTTAAGAAAAATTTCATTACATTGGACATGAATTGTTATATACAGTAAATAAAAACACATACTTGATTTATGAGAAAAGAAAAATCTCATCTATTTCAAAAGACAGGAATAGCAATTCTTTCCTGCAGAATAAACTTGGCTAAGGAAACACTTTTGCCTCTATATTGAAAAAATAATGTAAATTCCTTTATTTTAATAGGATAAAAAAGTATATTTTAACTCCTAATTCTATTAGAAGGTCTGAGATATCTATGCATGATTTATAATATTTATTTCAGCATGTGTTTTCATTGAGGTTACACATTATAAAGCTAGACAAAAATACCATTGGAAAGAGGGAAAATAACTTCAGTATTATGTACTGCTTCAAGTCATGCTGTGATATAAAACTGCCTTTTAATGTGAAGCCTAGAGTGAGTTTCTCCAGCCTGGGTGACAACAGTCATAAATGAAAAGGAAAGCAGTTACCAAATTTACCTTCAGATAAGGCTTTTACATGAGTTTCTGAATCAAATGTCTAATAAATCCTTTTGCCAGAGAGGATAGATTTATGCCTAGTAATATAGATGTTGTTCAGTGTGTCTTGTCCTTGCAGTTGCTCTGCTGTCAGAAAGCACAGGCTCACAGAATGGTTGAGGTTGGAAGGGAGCTCTGAAGGTCAGCTGGTCCAACCCTCCCTATCGAGCAGGGCCATTTGGAACCACTTGCCCAATATCTCTTCCTTTTGAGTGTCTCCAAAGATAGAGACTCCACTGCCTCTCTGTTTAACCTGAGCCAGCACTCAGTGACCCTCACAGTACAACAGTTGCTCCTTATGCTCAGGCAGCACCTCCTGTGTTTCAGTTTGTGCCCATTGCCTCTGGTCCTGTCACTAGACACCTCTGAAAAAAGACTGGCTTTGTCTTCTTTATATTCTCCTTTCAGATTTTTATACAAAGAGGTGAGATCATCACTAATGTCTATTTCAGCATATCATGGAAGGCCTGGGACTAGTACCATGTTCAGAGTAATACTTGTATTGTCAAAAATATTAGTTGCATTTGAATTTTTTTTCATGTAATACTGTACATTCCCCGAATATATAAATGTAGATCAGATGTGGAGTTTAAACTATCACTCTTATAGGTCTTGTGCTATTTCTCTTAATGTTGTTATGTCTTTTTGTTTAGATGTATACCTTTTGGGAAAAAATAAAAGGGAGTACCAACAGACGAGATAAGTAAGCCTTATTCAGCTTTAGTTTGGTGGACAGTTTGGGGCTCCCTCTTCTTGGGGGCAGAAATGTAAGGAGAGAGGGAACACTCTTTCCCTCTACTTGCATATTGCATCCACAGATGTGTATTGTTGGCCAGGGAAGTGAAAAATTACATATTAATTATGGGCAGCACTGCTGTCATTGTCTTAACTACACGCAAAGATGGCTTTCTCTCCATACAGTAACTCCTCCTCTCATAAAGAAGGGCCCTCTTTCTGAAGTTTCTTAGCCTTTTATGTTGAAAGGAGATACAATGAATATTCATCAGCATTATAGATATTATAGATAGAGCCATACTTGCATATGTAGGTAAATCCTTCTTGATCCCTCCTGGATTCCCTTTTCTACTCGATAAGACCAAAATGTTCTGTGGATGTGTTGTTAGAATGTATTACAATACAAACAAACCATGGGATGTGACAGTGGGGCTTTTTTTTTAATATGGCAGCTGCCACTGAGATTCAGATGTCCCTGTGCATAACTCTCCTAATTTGCTTTCTTTATTAAAGTACAGCCAAACTTCTGTCTATCCGGTATTATTCCTTAGATAGCTGTGGGCACAAAGAAATCATGCTCACACTATATTATTTCAACATTTTTCATAATGATGAATATTAAAATAATCTAAAGGGTCAGTAATTTTCATCCTAGATTTTAAAATGCTGGAATATCTAAGGCACCAACTGGTTCAGGAGGAAAAAATAAGTATATTTACTTAAGGTATTGTAGTAGGAGAAGTTAAAATATTTTGACATTTGTCAAACAAGTGTACCTTCATTTCCATTAAAAAGCTGATGTATTTTCTTAATAATAACAATAATCATCTTAATAATAATGATGATGATTATTAAAATTATTGATCATTTTTAATGATTAATTAAAAATGTAGTAAAGGGAGTGTTTACCTCTAAAACAACTGTAAGCAGGTATTTATTCTAACTCAGTGTGGAAGAAATCATTCCATACATTTGGAATGTCTCAGCTTGTGCTGTTTTTCCTAGTTTTGGACTGAATTACTCAATAAGAAATGTTTAGGATAATTAAAAATTATGTCAGTAAATCCCAGACTTCTGTAACTAAAAAAAAAACCAGCTAATTTTAAGTTACATTGATTAGAATTGTTTGGATAGGTTTGTGATCTAAAGATATTAAGGTCAAATTCATTAAACGTCTCCTCAGAGCTTCATTACTATAAAACATCTTTTAACATGATGGAGCCAGAGCCACGGTAGTTATATTGATTTAACTTTATTGGCAGAGATATGCAATGATCTAATGAAGGTTTTCCCCTTCTTGGGGGTGATGACCAGTTAGCAATCCACAAATAAATTCTTCATACTTATTTAAGATTTTCTGCTGTAGGTAGCTGGACAAAACAAAACATCCTTGGTTCCCTGTAGTAATTGCATATGTTTAAAGCTTGCTACTTTGTGCAGAAAAAAGAGTTTAGTGGTAAATCTAGAATGTAGAAGGGAGTTATGTTTGTTTTGGGGTAGTTTTGAAATATCACGAACGCTTCTATGTTAAGAACTTGATTATCTTAGCAGTCCAGTTCCTTTTTTTTTTTTTTTTCATAACTATACAAATATGCACATGACATTGAACACTGTAAATTTTCTGGGCTTTATTTGTGCACTGTCATAAAAGATGAGTGAAGAGAGTATCAGTGGTGTATTTACTTAGATTTGATCTGCATGTTCATATCAGCTGCTTATGATCTGATGGTGGAAGCACTTCACAGTTGTTTTGAATCTGTCTGGATTCAAGTTCTAGATTTTACTGCTTTTTAAAAAAAATAATTCAGACTTCAATAATTATAATAATTAGAATCAGTATCTTCTACATGTCCTTAATAATAAGTGCAGTCAATAAAGTCAGTTCAGCTGGCAGAAGTTACCTTTTTCAGAAAAAGACACTGCATTTAGCTGATGCCTCAGGTTCCTGTAAAGAGCACCAAGATATGTTTTCGCTGGCTTTCTTCTTCTTACCTCTGCACATATCTGCCAGACAAAAACACTGCTGCCTCATCCTGACTCAGGAGTTCGGCAGAGTAACACTGTAACTTTGAAAATATGACCCAAGATGGTGTTATTTCTCTCTTACCAATATAGATGGTAGGATGTATTTTCAAAACGTTAAAAAAAAATATTTCCCTGAAGTGTGTTGGTCCTCCCTCAGGTTGCAGATTACCTGTCTTCTTATACACTCTCACCTGTGTGTCTAAGAGAATGTATTATGTTCCATTGTTCTTAGCTGAGCAACATGTTATTTCCAGGTGTTCATAGTATCTGTTTTGACTTCTTTGATTTGAAAAATTTAGTTTCAGATGGAGAAAAATTAAATCTCCTGAAGTCGGGTTTTTAGTTTCATTCAGGTCTAATTGTTTCCCTTGTTTTGAACTAACAAACTGAGGCAAATAGGCAGGAATGTGTTTAACTCAAGGTTTTCCTGGTGTTTTAAGTGGTGCTTAAGAGTGAGAGAAAAATTTTGTTTTACTATGCAATTTCTTCTGAATCTGTAGTTATATGTGCTTTAGTTCAGGTCCAGAACTTCCAAGCTCCTTCTATATGTAGTTAGGAACAATTTCATACAATTTTGTAAAAAACAATCACTGAACTGAAAGGCTTTCTGGTTACTTGCATGAGTCTTGAGCCTCATGGACCTTTCTGTTGAGGTCACATCACCAGAATGAGTCTCTGCCTGAAGGAAGTATGACAGTACTTTGGTGAGAATCAAAATGGATTTAATATATTGCACTCAGGTACCATCAGAATAAACAGTTTACATACTGTTTACATTACTGTATCTCCTGTCTTACAGGTAAGGTAAAAAATTGAGGATTGCTTTTATTCTGGGCCAATAGGAAAGGATGCTCTGTGGTTTTGTACAGTACTAAAAATTCTTTCAATATTCTTAAAAGGAAAACCAAAGAAAAGCCACAATACAAATTTATGGAAGCAAGGGTGCTTTCACTATGCAATAGTTGTATTTATGTTTTCTTTCCCTTTTTTTAGCTTGCATTTTAGGCAATGTGTTTGTTATGTGGTGTCATTCATGGTGGGTTTTTTGGTATAAGACCATGCCATAAAATACCATCAGTTCTTGACGGTGATGTACAAAGTTATTTCTTGAGGATAGATTTCAGAAGTAAACTAATGTTGCCTCACTCTTTGGCTTGGAACGGTGTCAAAGACTTTTTTTTTT
>VZRX01001276.1:53179-74433 GCA_013398075.1 Notiomystis cincta
TCTGATTTCATTCTATACCTGTGGCCAACCCAAGAGGAAAGCAGGATGAGGCAGTTCAGATTCTAGGCTGACCTGTGATCATAAACAAGAGCCAGCAGGTTCCCTCTTTGGTTCTCTGCCCTTTTCTGTCTCAGTGCTGGTTTTTTTTGCTGACTTAAGAAGCTGTTTCCAGAAATTCAGATGCAGCGATGAGGGCTAAGATTGCTGACTTTGGCATTTTGGCAAAACAGGAATTTAAAGAAGAAAATGGAATTCATAGGCTTTATTTACTTCAACTAGAATGAAATTGCTGAATTATGATTCTTTTAACTATATAGACTTTCTAATTTTATTTAAAATGTTAGTACTCTGCTGGAAAAAGTTTCCTCAGTTTGACTCCTACATTTCTCTTCTGCTTTTACTTCTTTCCAGCATGTTTCAATTTGTATATTCTGCTGAAGAGCATTGGCACTTTGTAGCTTTCTTATTTGAATCTTAACTTTGTGTGATGAGCAAGGTCTTCCTGTATACTGAAGGGAAGTGACATGCTTAGATACAATCCATTTTGCTCTGTATTCTCTGATAAAATAAATTAGGGGGCCTGAGTGGTTTTTGTGTGTTTCAGGTGAAAAGGAAAGAAAGGAGGTGGGAGAGTGAAAGTAGTTTAATTTTTGGCAGTACAGAGTCTCATTTTTGTGCTGGTTGTATATATTGGGCATGCATGGACAGTAACATGTCACAAGAAAATGAAGCAAAATTTGGTGTGGGTCCTGTTATATTCTGATAAAATCATGACTATTACTTCCTAATGCAAAATTTGTTGAATGCCAGCTCGTCCATAACTATAATAAAATCAACTAATGCATAAATGAATTCTGGCAATTTTCAATAAAATTTTAAAACTTGATATGACAGGCAGGAATGCTAAGAGGTAACGAAGTGTGTAAACACTAAATGAATGATTATCCTTATTTGTGAAAAATCCATTCCAGCAAGAAATTGAATTGGGGGCTTCTCTCAAAAAAGAAGGGCTACAGTGGCTGGTGAGCCATATCAGTGCCTGATTTTACTCCCTTTACAGTAATAAGGGGAGTACCCATAAACAGTACACAAGTGAGAACAAATACAACTGAATAATCTATTCTCTCTCTCCTTTAAAGATTCATCTCTAAATAGTCAAGTACTGATTAAAACTGAATATGATCAAGCATATTAGGAGTGATGCACTTCATATATTAGAGCATATTCCATGAGCAGCCTCAACTCTCATCTGGCATTTTTATCTTGCAGCAAAGGATTTTCTGTGCAAAGCGCATATGTATGGAGTATGTATAAAGTGACTAAATTCATTAAATAGTAGATCCTGTATATATTATTCTTTCAACTGAAGAAAGATTTCACTGAAAACAGCTGGTCGAGATCTGGTCTATGCCAGTGTTTTAATGACATAGAGGTCAATGATAAAGAAAAGATAAAAAGCCTTTGTGTCATTAATACTGACTTTTAATGAGTCTCAACAATGTGCAGCTAGCAATTTCAGAAAGTAGACCTGTAAGGAGTTAGGCTGCAACACTTTTGGTACTAGTTTAAAGTAAATAGATGCATTCCACTTAGAAAACAATGTGCATTAGACATACCTGTCTGTATGTGCTTTAATTATACATAAATCCAAAAGCTGCTGGTAAAACCTATGACAGTAGATTAACTTCTGGGAAAGGCTCTTTTTAAGTTTTTTCTAAGTTTCCTGTATTGTCAGGAATTTAAACTATCTCAGAGTACAAAGTGCTTCTGCAAATCCTGTGTCTGAGGCAAAAAAAGGACAAGTTTTGTAGCAACTGGTAGAGGACACACACACAAAAAATTAAAAATAATAAAAAGAAAAGAGAGATAGAAAGAGAGAAAGAAAAACATATGGATCTACTCCTTTTCAAATGCAGATTGTTGAGGCTGGAAGTCTACCACTTAGTCACTGTATTCTCCATTGACCATATGGTTGCAAAATCTAGTGAGATGATGTAAAAACCCTGGTTAGCTTTCTAAAAACAAAATATAGTAGAATAAAGTGGGAAAAGGAAAGGATTAATTTTATTTATTCTTGCTGTTATGCAATATTTAATATGTTTTATGGTCAACAGCTCTGATATATTATGGATTCTATATCTATTTCTTGATATTTGCTCAGTTAATATCTTTGTTCTTGAAATATATGGGGTGAAATCTCTAAGTATACCTTTACATTTAAGAAGAAATGACAAGGCTTTTTCTATCTACTTCATACAGTGCTAAAACTCAGCAGAATGCACCACACCTATTAAAAAGGTATCTCATATTCATACAAAAATTGGAAGACCATAGGTGAAAAATGAAGTTACTTTGTGGTCCATCACAACCTTATGTCAACCTCACCTATACAGCTAAAATTCTGATGAATTTACTGGCAACAGGTCTCCATTTGAAACGAAGAATAGGTCTCCATTTGCTACATGACTGTCTGTAGCAACTCCTTGGCTGTCTTCCTGCTCTCAATTTGCAAACAAGACTCAAGAGAGGAGGGATAATGCAAACACAGAGGAAGACTTTTTGAGAGAGGACAGAGAAACCTAGTTGTGTGTGTGTATGTGTGTGTGTGTGTGTGTGTGTGTGTATGTAAAATACCTTTCAGATGGGAACCATAAGGGAAAAGGCATCTCTGCTTGTCACCACCAGCAGCATGTGTACGTCAGAATAAAATTTCAGTTTGGGAATTAGTGAAGAGAATCATTAGTCTCTTTTGGACAAATAGCAACTGATAAGTAAATTGAATTTTAAACAGCACTTTACTTAGTTTCAACTACATTATTTTACAGTTCCAGTCTAGTTTCAGTATAGTGTAAAATCAAGTAAATAACAAGATCCATGCAGTGTAACTTTGCAGGAAGTCCCACTGGCTGAGTCCTCAGGCACCGATCTCCATGCCTGGCTGACACTGATACACAGACTCACAATCTGTTAACAGGGGTGTTGTATAACAAACAAGAATACAATTCTCTCTTTATTTTTACATTATATTATATGTACTCATGGTTTGAAAATCAGTGTTATTGTAGACAGGGCCTTTTTATGTATTCATCAACATACTTTATTTCTTCACGGTTAATTAACTTCATACTGTAAAATTATTTGAGTAATGCATTCGTTCTAGTGTTTAGTAACCAAGCACACCTGTCTATAGACTTTGAAAGTTCATAAAAAGTAGATGGTTTATTCTCTCACTTATAACTGTTTTAAATAAAGTAAAACTTTTAGACCTGCAATACTTGACTTCACTGAAGCTATACTTAACCCTCACCCATAAAAGTGAAAGGAAAATTAATTCTCTGTGGAAAATTAATCTTTAAAAGTTTTATACTCCTTTTCATCACCTTTGGAATTTTTTATGGCTGAAGTAAACCTTTCCTGCCTTTGTATTGTGGTAGAAACTTTCCATGATGATTTTCTATCTTTGTGATATGTTTAGAAAGTAATTGTATTTGCTGCAGCAGTTACTCAGCACCACATAAAAGACACAAACTACAGACTACTACTTCTGAGACTGCTGTAAGATAAAATCTTATGTGGACTGGTTAAAGAGAAGATCCCATTTAATTGGTTTGATACACCAGTGTTTTCAGTTCAGATGCCAATAACAAGGATGGAATTGAAAATTCCTCTTGTGAGAAAAGGAAATCTGTCATTAACTATGCCAAGAGATTTACAAAAATGGTAATTTAGTTTCCTAGATTTAGATTCCTGTTACCACCTATCTGGACTTGAATTTGGGGATTCATTTAAATTTTCTAGCCTGTTGTTTGCCAGTGAGATGGTTCTTATGAATTATAGAACAGAGCAGAACTTCATCCCACGTGGGTGGTTGCAGCAGAGCTTCCTAAACTCTGTGACGCATCACTCTTGGTGCTGAAGGGTCAGCTATTAAACACTTTCTGAAGATGCTGTAAATCCCAATGTAAAGGATATCTGTTAATGGTATTGTGATTGTTTTCATTATTCTCCCCCTGCCCCAGGACAAGAATATCACTTTCAGAACATGTGGTTTCTTTCAACCATAAGATACCATAATGCCAAATTACTTCTGTTTTTCTGTATTGCCCCTTTTGCTCTTCAACCAACCGGGAACTTTTATTTCCCCTGTTCATGATTTAGGGACTTAAGGGGAGAATCTATGTATCCAAGAAGATTCTTTTTTTCTTTCTTAGTGAGATAAAAGGGAAATTCTTGATAGGCATTTTACATAGTCTTTTCATTTGCACATTATTTTCCTTTCTAAAGGAAAATGTTTTATACTCTGGGTGTGAATATAGGAAGTATACATGGGGAGGGAAAGACATTAATTCAAATATTGAAATCCATTGTGGGATGAGGAAGAGAAATCTTAACCACGCTCCATACACTTCTTCACTGCAGACTGTGGAAGACTGACTGTAGACATGTAAATAAACTGAGGTGGGCTTTAAATTTTCTAACTTGGACCCCATAGAGAGAAAATCAGGAACTCAGTTCTGGCCAGCTGAGTTCACTATGTATATAGGCCTTGATGAATTCCAATTTGCCCTGTCTAAACTTCTACCAGTACCTAACATAGCCCTTTTAAAGGTCCGACATTCTTACATCTACAGGTCTGTTGTAGGAATAAAGCCTATTTTTTATGAAAAACAGAGTAGGAACTTCAGCATCCTATTACACAGGATGAGCAAGCAGTTATTTCCTGTTTAAAGTCTCAATTAAAAGTTAATCGATTAATTAAATGCCCTTTATTGAATTCAGTTACATTGTCTCAGAGCGATGGAGACCAGGGAGACTTACAGACTTATAGGAAGTAGAGTTACAGGTTACGATTCAGTCCTTAGGCTTAGACTCTTCACCTATCTCCTCCAGCAGGAAAGCAAGGAGCAAGTCTTTGGTTCCTCAGTATTAAAACCTATTTTGCTCTCTATTTAGGCACTGAAAAATTTTTCTTCAGTCTCTTTATTTGATGTCTTTAGATAGTGACCAGGTGTATAAACAAAGAGACAACAGAGAATTTGGAACTGCAGGAAGCAAAGGGGTAGCTGTTGATAGACATAAATAGAAGTGAAATGCCTTCACTTCTTTCCTTCTCCCACTTCCTTCTTTCTCCATTGCTGACTTCTGAGGTCTCATTTGTTTGTTCCCAATTTTTGCTCTCTCAGCTGTCTGCATTTTATTTACAGGCAAAGTGAACCATCTTCATTTACTTGCATTGATTTTGCTTCTGCTCCGGTGTCAGAATATAATCTGGTTGACATTATATGTTCACACAGAAATATACAAATTTGCACATGTTGTAATACTTGTCCTTAGCAGTGCCAGTTATGTGGAAACTATTAAAGAAGTTAACATTTTGCAGAAAATATGCAAATATTGATACTTTGTAACAAATTGGTAGTCATGTCAGAAACTTGTTTTCAGAACTCAGGCTTTTGTTAATAAGCAACTCTTTCAAAGCCAAATTTCTAAAAATAAGGCTCTCTAGTCAGAAAATTTTGGCTGTAACCCATTATACAAAAGCATGCACAGGGGAGTAGCAAGGGAGATCGGAGTTATGTTTTTTTAAAAAAAAATTCTGTCTCCTACTTTTATTTGTCTCAGGTTTTAATCTGTAGTTGTAATCAGGGAGGAAAAGAGAAAAACTTCAGTGAATTGGGTATTGAAGGAAAAAAATGGAAGCAAATGCTTCTCAAGCGAGCTTACTGCTTTTTAATTAGTGCCTGTGGGAAGATACTTTGCTGTATCAGTGCCATTTATATTAGTACTATCTTGCAACAGTGAAGTGAAAAATGTTTCCCACATCTCCCACCATCTTGTATAGCCCCAGAGCAGACATACATAAATAAGTAATGGAAAAGGTAGGAAATAGATTCAGTCATACCTGTTTTGCTGATGCCTGATCAAGGGGGAAAAAAAGAGGGAAGGTACAGAGGAAGATGAAGAGTATGTACTTCATAAATTCACTGTAACAGCTGTTCTATGAAATGCTGGGATTTGCTATTCTACACAGCACAGGATGAAGGCAAAACTTGCAAGGCTATATTTCTCCGTGTAATGAGGTAGGCAGCCATGTGGTTAAATCATTTGCTTTCTCTGGGACACTGTTGGGTTCTTTGCCTTTGCATTAACTGGTCTCAGGTTCCAGAGTGTCATTCTCACCTTTGTTATTATAATTTTTCCCCTTGTACTTCCCGGTAAATTAGAAGTTTTACAGTGGAGCAGCTGTTGGTAAAAGTTGACCTAAAATAAAGCAGTCAGTATCTTACAGTTGGTTGAAGTCACTTCATACTTCTTAGTACAAGAAAACAGAAGCAGTGGCAGGATGATAACTGTTTGGTCAGGAGCTATTTTGGAAACATCTTACTAGGTTTGTGCATGGCTACTGCTAACTTAGTTTTCCTGTTCACCCAACTGGATTTCCAAAGATAATCTTAACTCTTCTATGAAAAGCAGATTAGAGCATTGAAAAAGTAGAATATTCTCTTTGATTTGTTTTACACAAATAAGATCTGCAGATAAATTGATAAATGCTTTAAGGTTTTGTATACAAGTAAAAAATGAGGATTTTTTAATAGAGAATAAAGTTGCTAGTAAAAAAATTAGTTTAATATTTTATATTGGAGAGTTTGGACAAAAATCATCAGCATAACACTGATTTTACTTCAAAATAAGTCAGCTTATTACTTACAAAAGTATTTTGCAATCTCTTTTTGCTGAAATAAGACAACTTGCAAAGTGTGAAAGAACCCTGCCTTGTATCTTAGGCCTGTAAAGTAGCAGTAGAATGTCAAGTCAAGTGTAGGCCTGACTTAAGTCCTTTATTTTAAACTACAGTCACATCTATTTCCTGAAACAATTGTTTCTATTGTATACTTGTTGTATTGTAACATATGTTAGTATTGTAACATATGTATTGTATTGTAACATATGATAGTTTCTAGCAATGTTTACATTATTCCTACTCACAGCAATTAAATTCAGCTCTTGAAAACCAGGAATACAAAATAATTTGTGCTCCTTTGTCACTATCATGGCACAGCATTGATATAATTTCTTTAATGAAGGTTTTCACGTTAAGACACTACATGGACCCAAATCCACAGGGGGAAAAATTCCGACCGCCGCTATTGTTTTCCTGACAAGTGTGTTTGCTCCACGTCTTTAGTGTAGAGTGCAGAACAGAGGAAATGGCATGATCCTCTCAGAGTGTTTGTAATTAAATATTATTTGGCTACAAAGCCATACTCCAATCATTTGTCTAAATATGTGCTAGGAGAGGTCTGTTTGTATATTAAAAAATCTCTGTGGACTGCAGCTAGTATATTTTATCTGTCCTTTCTAATGGCAATATTTCCTGCAGTATAGGTTTTGACCAACCATCACTGTATTCAGCCTTTTATTTTAATCTCAAGTGAAGACTATGTATTTTTTAAAATGCACATCTTAAGGCTTTTCTAAGGTATATATTTTAACCACTGCATTATTATAACAGAGTGATAATAAAGGAACATAAGTAAGCTTTTAAATCTCAAGTCGGGGTAAGGTATATTAATCAATTACATCAGATAAATAGTTTTATATTTTGACATATTATGCCATACATTTGAAAAATATAATTTTTAATCTCCCTCTCTTTTTATTCTGAATAAAATAAGTCTTAAAAATGGAATAGGGGAAAAAAAGAGTGTTTATGATTGAAAAGCCTTCTTTAATTGCAGAGAAATGTTTGGTTTTACTCTTCAGGAAGAAGGCTTAATAAAATCTTGGCATTTGAGCTTAGATGTCTAAGGCTCAGGAAAAGAGCTTGTTTTTCAATCAACCTCTGAAAATGCTGGGTTTATAACTGAAATTCTCATGGATCAATAACTATGTCATCATTAATAGTTAGGGATGAGTATTAAGGAAGGTAAAGTGATAGTGTTCATATTAGTTCTGTGTTGTCAGAACTATTAATTACTTAAATCCTTTTGCTGCCTTTGTGTGACTCTCTAAGCTCTGTAAATGCTGCTTTCATTTTTAGGAAAACTATATGAGTCCTCAGCAATATATTTTGATGAATGTCATCAAGTCCTTAGGGTTTCTAAACCACGACAGAATTTGTCACACAGCACACAAAGGTTACTAACTGTGTTTATTAATATAGATCTGCTTAACTTCAGGCAAAGATCTTCAGAAAATATAGGCAATGTTGTGGAGTAGAGAGAATTTATAAGAGAAGGGGAATATTATGTTTTCCAGTGGTACATTTTTGCTTCTTTCTGAACACTTAGGAAAGTGCCCAAAAACATGTAGATTCCCGTAAAGCTGTGGCATTTGAATTCTGACTATTGCACTTTAAATATATTTTGTTCTTTGATCTTTTGCTGTATCTGAGGTACTATCGTGATGGATTCCTATGCAATGCCCTGGTGAGCTGTAGAATACATGGATGTCAGTCTCTCAGATTTCCAGCTCAGAACAGCTACCAGAAACTCTCATTCTTTAATTTACAATCTTGACATTCTCTGTTGTGGAATGAAATCCATCATGTAATATTGAAACCACGCTCTGACTCATATTCAAGTTGTTGGGTGTTCTTGTGATGTCTTCAAAATTAACAAACAAACAAACAGCTTGTCCCAAATAATAACTCCAGTGTAAATGGTAGTATTGAAAGTGTCACTCTCAGGGATCCAGAGCCATCTTTCTGTACAGAATTTCTGCAGAAGCTCAAAGGAAAGCAAATTTAGCCCCAAACAACTTACAGTTGCCTAGGACCTTGTCTGGTTGGACTATATCCTCAAGGATTGTCCGCAGTCTGTTCTTTGCCTCAAGAGTATGTTGCTTGTTCATTGTCCATCAGGATCTCCTTTTCCGCAAAGGGCCTTGTTAGCTGGTCAGCTCCCTGGGTGCAGTAGAAGGATGTTGAGAACTTTGAACATTAATACCTGGTAGAAGATACACGAAAATATAGTATTTGTGTAAGAATGATCACAAAGATATATGCGAAGTCTTCAAGATATCTGATCTCAAATGTAGCAGGTCATATGAAATATGAGCAAACATTATTGCTGACATTGCCTGAAAACTGCAGAAATACATTTCATCTAGACTAGATGCTTATTATCACTTTAATGTTTTGTTATAAAGTTTTATTTTAAAACATCTTAATTAATTTATTGAATAGATATTCATTCAGGGTCACCAGAGAGACTAGGCAGAGTTGTTAATGCTAAATTGAGTAATTCTCCTTTTGTATCGTTGATAGTTTGAATCGTATACAATACAGTGCCACAATAACTGGGGTTCTCCAGTTCCTGTCAGGTAATGTATACCATAAAACCCTAAGTCATCCATTAGAACTCTTTTTCCTGTGATACCTATTAGGTGTCACATATACTGGGTAATTCACTGCTTAACATCTGGCATTGCTTTTCAAAGATAGGAAAAAATAATCTTTTTGTAGTCCTGAACATTCAAGAACATATTCAGTTTTCTGAGGCATAGGACACAGCTCCTCCAACAGGCAGCATGGCAAATAAATATATTTCTTCTCAGCAAAAGTTGCCTAGAGCATTCTTCCAGTTCAGAAACAGAGGCAGAAGAAAGCTCCACGTCAAAAGATTCATTGTGGAGGCATTTGCAGCAGGAGAAGCCACTCCTAAACTCCACTCCAGGACCACAGAACGGATTCTTATTTTATTATTTAGAATTAAATACACATGAATTAAATGAATTATTGCCATCTAAAGATGCTGTCTTCACCTTCTCAGTATACAAGAGCTTTTCTTAAGGCTGTTCTAGGCAGAATATAACTCAGTTTAAGCTTCCTTGTGCAAAACTTGTGATTAAATGTGGCTGAAGGATTCTTCTCTTAGCAACTTCAGAAAGGTTGCACAAACCCATCTCTGATGGCAAACCTCCCATTTTCCACCAACTCTTCACAAGCATCTATCATATCTTGAATGCTAGGTTTCTGAGCAGAGGGCTGGATGTCACTGGTAATATAAACAAGTAACCAGCTGAAGGAACTTCAGATGGATAACACAAAAGTCTTTTCTATTTGTCCTAGGCACATGCACTTTGGGATCTAAAGAGGACTGTGAAATCAACCTTACTCTCCCCATAGGTGGTTCAGTGTAAAATCAGAATATGAATGCATACACCCTCAAAAATAATGCTTAGAAAAACATTCGTGGAAGTCCTACAAATGTGAAGTCAGATATGCTGTCAATATGACTCTTCTAGAGCAACATGTGATTGCATGCTCACAGAGGTCCTTTGACTGATGCTTTCCTTTGTGCATGCACATTCCCATTCACTTGTGCATGTTGTCTGCTCATTTTCTGCACAATTTGCTTTGGAAATATTTAAGTGTATACCTATGTTAATCGTTAGAGAGATGCATTTTCTGGTTAGTAAGATTAGTAAGATCTGCAGCTCACTGTGGGTGACAGCAATAAGAAGTGATGTTGTTTAGCGGTACTCATTCAAAGAGGGCTGCACGGTGACAGCCTGTTGGACTAAATGTGTGTTTTGGAAGTGTCACACTGTTTTACAGAGATGCTTAGGTTTCCACAATGTGCTATGTTCAGTTTCTGGGTTACCGTCTGGCTTAAAACCACTAGAATTTTTCATACCCTATTTGTGTAGTCAACTGAAGCATTTCAGGATTTTATCAGTTTTCAAACGCAAAAGATACCAACTTTGCTGTTTTCCTTCCACCTCGCTTCTCTCAGCCTGGAGCTCTGTCATTTAACTTGTTTCTGTATCTGCTAAGGGGGATAAATTTTAAGGCAGTTACTTAGGCTACAGAAAAACAGTGGGATGTATAGTCAAAAAGTGATAGTCATTAGAAAAATGTTGTAGGGACTGGTGGCAGTTTTAAACACTGAATTTGATTAATGAGAACAAGTGAGCAACATTTACCACAGAAAATTTTTAGTGAATTCTTGCTTCACATAAAGATAAAAGGAGGCTTTTTAAAACTGGAAAACACTCTAATATCAGTAAATATACCTAAACACAACCTTCTTTGCTTTTGCGTGAGTCCGTGGCTTTCCTCATTGCTTGTGCCAATTCTGCAATGTTTAGTAGATGTTTGGATCTTTGCCTTTTCCTTCCCCTACTACTAGCATGCAATAGGTACAGTTTCTTTCACTTTCATTACTCACAAAAAAAACCAGGTTTTTGTGCACACTGGAGGTGGGAAATGACAGATGCAAAGCACTCAGCTCTGGAAATGCAAGTACCTTTGAACATATAGAGTGGGCACTTTGCTTTTTCTCATTGACTTTTCTCTTAACCATACAGTCATGTTTGGATTCTCTAATAGACAGTCACTAATTAATGTTTACCTAAGAAGCTGTTGTGATGTCACCTTAAGTAACAACGCTGAGGTCTCATAGGCGTGAACATACCCTGCAGACCTTCACTTCATTTGTTAAAAATGTTTGAAATACTCAAACTCAAGGTATAGTTTAACTTGCCACAAACCAGCTGGCACACAGATAAATATTTTCTAGTGCTAGCAACAGATTTGCATCTACTTAGTACACACAGTCCTCTCCGAAGCCTAGGTAGCTGACCACATTTTTCTCTGTCAAGAAGCAAGAGGTCTGTTGTACTCTCTTAAGTTACTTAGACACTGGAAACAAGCTATTTTGATGACTTTTTGAAATTTAAGTAATATCATTTAAATTCATTTTTTACTGTGTAAGATTATTTTCAAGATGGATTTTAAGGGATCATTGGTGGCATGGAGATATTGCACTCTCTTTCCAGTAGACGCTGAGAAGTTTCTTAATTAACCTTATTTTGTTTAGTCACCCCACAGCAACTTTATCAATGTCCTAGGAGTTACAAAATTCCTGTTGTTTATTCTGAAGAATTCTGTGAGCTTAACAAGATTTTGGAAGCAAATGAAACTTATGTTCTTGGGCTCCACTTTGATCAGCTAACTACGTAGAAAATAGATACTGAGAAGCATAAAACTAGGAACAGGCAGATCAAAAAGATTGAAGGGGTAATCTTTATATTAGTTTGAACAAAGTAGCTTTGATGGAAGATTTTAGGATTCATGAAACCCCAGACATTCCTCCAGCTTTGCTCTTGACAACTTTTGTCCATTTGGCCATTCCCTGTGTGCCCATGCCATGTGTTTCATGAGGGTCCATGCTCCCCAAGGTTCAGATTTGCTCTGAAATCCCAATTTTAAGTGAGCTAAGGATTCCTTTGTAATTGTACAGAGGATCCTTTATGAAAAACTGGAACCAGTTTAAGCTGTCTGAATAGGCAGATGCTGTAGAGGAGTTATAAACAGAGTTATAGAGGAAGCTGTCATGTGGGAATGTTTCAGAAGTAAATGCAATACAAATTTCTTAAAGAAAGCCTTCTGGCAATTTCCTTCTATCTGTTTTTCTCATACTAATTTAAACAAGTCTAGGAACAAATTAAAACATTTTCTCCTAAGCGCAGAAGGAAGCAAAAGAGTGATAGTCATTTCTATGTCTATTTCTCAGTGTTTGCTGTGTTCAGTACAAAAGAAGTGGGCCCTGTTAAAGATGGATATTTAGGTCTGAGTCAATTTGTCTTCCAATCAAAACTTTCAGCAGAGATGCTATGATTGATTTTTGACAGTATATTCAGCTACTGGCAAAGCAAAATAAAGTTTTTTAGAATTACAATCTGAAGCACAGTGTAGACTATAAAGAGGATGAGACCTGCTTGAAGTATTTTCAACAATACCTGAGAATACACTGATGTGTGTTGGTAAATAAAAATGGTGAGATGGTTCTTTTGGGGTTTGTACTCACATAGATTCTAAATGGAACTTGGTAAAGTGAAGAATTAATTTCTTGATAATATTTTCTACCTTCTAAAATGTTCTTAAAAAGATTTATATGTAACGTCACATGCATTAGGAATGTTACATTTTTTTGTATTTTAATAAAAATAGGATTTATTGTAAGTCTGTGTTATATTAGTTTATGCAACCAACCAGCCAAGCTTAATTGCTTTAGGTAAACAAAGTAAAGACTATAAATAAGGAACAAAAATGTTAAATTCAATTTGGGAGACAATCTTTATAGATAGCCAGGATTTCACAATCCCCTTTCTAAATGATGGAATAAATTCACAAAAATTAGTTTTTCCTGGGAGTGCTTGAGCTGACCAAAAGCCCAACCTAAGCAGGAGCCAGTGAAGCTGGACAAAGGGTCAACGTGCCGGCTGTATTTTCAGTATCTGTTCCTCAGCAGGCAGGGAGTGTCTCCCTGTGGAGGAGAAGCAGCCCCAAACTCTTCCAAGCAGCATGTTCTAGTGGCACAGTGCTTCCCTAGCAGCCACAGTAAGGGCAGCTGGGACAGAAAGGAGCAAGGACAAGGACAGAACAATGCTGTTAGGAAGTCCTTCAGCAAGGGAGTGCCGTGGGTTTAATGATACAAGTTTCCTTTGTGATGCTAAGCTTTAATGAGGTATTAACTTTTTTTCTTTCTTTTGCATTTATAGTAGAAGGAAATAAAAGATTGTTTCTAGCATAACTGCTGTAATTTTATTTTTGGAAAGCCTCAAAGCAGAACTGCCTAAACAAATAGACATTTTAAAAAATTTATCTTTGGAGTTCTTTTGTTATATTGGCAATGATATTTGGCTACTACAAAATAGCCTATTGTAGTATATTTAATAAAACTCCTTTACCTGATCTTTTGGCTTTTCTACACTACTTATTTATATCAACATTCTGAACTATTATTTAGTAAAGTTAAAATATAATTTAAACAACAGAAATGCTTTAGGACCAGGTCACATAATTTTCATCACTTTTTTCATTAGGCCTTCAGTTCCTTCATGGCTACTTCTACAACCATGTAATGTGTTCTGGTTTTATGTTAGCCATGCATCAAACTAAAAGTTATTTCCTAACATGCATTTTGTGTGATTAAAACAGTCCATTGTTTTACTGCAATTCCATGCTGCACATACCTGATGGAGACCAAATGTTGGACAGGCTGTAAGAGTGGAAATATGGCCAGTATAATATGGTCAGACAAAGCAGGAAACTGCTTCTCTTCCTGAGAAAATGAGTTCGTAATTTGTCATACTTATTTCTGGTTGAACTGTTCTGTTGTTTTCCCACTTGACAGAAAAGAGAGGTTTTGAGTGGAAGAACCAATCAGAAGAGACAGTTTTTCTCATTTGGATCCATTCAAAGACCCAAATATAAACTGCCCAACTACTTAGCTTCAATAAACAAATGAAAAAGAAATAAAAGATATGGGGTGTTCAGAGGAAAGGCAGGTTCTCAAAGACTCTTTCTTTATAATGACATTTAATGATAGTTTTATTAACAGCAGCATATTAAATCACACTTTTTGGAATTAAGTTCCCGTAGATTTACAGTGACAAGATAAAGGATTTTTTTACCATTTAGCTGAGTTTTTTTAACCCTCTGTGTGATAGAGGGTGCAGACTCTTCTTTCAGTGATTGCATCTTAAGACTTTCCAGAGGTAACCTGAAAGGACCAACTTGTCCCTGTAACCAAGGAGAACCTCCCAATATTTGCATTATAATCTAAAGTAAACTGCAACAGGGACTTTTTTTAATGAGGCCACTGAGAGGATGGAGGTGGTAGTTAGGCTATGTGACACTGTCAGAATGTTGCTGAGCTTTAGAGTGGAATAATTTTAATTGGCAACATCCTCATTAATCATGGCTAATGTTAATGATAGCTCCCTGTAGTGACTCATGAAGAGGTGAAGGCCTTAATGAGAGCTGCCTTAGAGGCTAAATGATGGTGGTTAAATTTCAGTATTTTAAATATACAATTGTTCAATTCTTCTAAATAAGTTTTTTTTTCTGCCAAATAATAATATGGGAGACTTGGTATTCAGTCCTATTCTTTACTAGGCTTGTTTTTTTGAATTATTGAGTATATAGTAGACAAAAGCAAAAGAAAGACAATTCAGCATGCATTGTAAATTCAGAGCCACGCACACAGGTTAAGCTTTATTTTTTTCTGATCTACATTTAATACTATAGATGTCATTGTAAATTTACTGAACACAAGAGTGTTTACTGTTACATAAAAGAAATATTGGCAAGATGTGGGAAAAAACCATAATAGTCTGCTGCTTTATCTCTCTGCTAATGCTTGATATAGCTCAATATTCAGTGTTTACCAGTGTTGCTAATCTCCTGGTTATGTTTATGAGTGCCTTGGCTTCTGCTGCTCTTTTTGTGAGCTTAAGGAGAAAAAGAGAAATCTGCTCTCAGCAAAGACATTGGGTTAGAATCTCAGAGAACTTCAAATTTTGGCTCTTCTAGCATTTTATTCGTAAGTATAGATATTTAAGGACTCTATAAGGGTCCCGAATAAGTAAGATATTTTTAGTTCAGTTAGAAGGCTGAAATTAGTCAAGTGCTTGAATGTAATACTCCAGTAAATACTTCACTGAACTGGAACCCAATATATATCTTCTAAAAGAAAAAAAAAAAAAAAGATAAATAATGCATCCTTATTTCACTAGGGGATTTTAGGATTAATACATTAATAGTTGTTAAATGCACATATTTTATAATAACAAGAATAAAACTTTTAAATAAATTTCAAGGATTTTTTTTTCATATTTTGCTTTTCTCTAGCCTAATAGTTTATTCTTATGTGCTTCCTTTTTATTTGCTTAATCGTTATTCTTTCTTTAGCAAGGTACAGCCTTAAAATGTGTAGGAATTTGTTACCCTGGTTGTTGTATGCATATATATGAATTTTCTGGAAAGAGAATTAAGCAAAGGTGCCATCATGCAAGATCTAGATAGGAAATTCATTTTATCATTCTTTCCAGTGATGAAGTCTCTCTCATGCACATAGAGGAAATGAATATTGACCATTTTCCTTCCCGATATATGCTCATCTCTATATCACCAACTGCCATGACATCACACCACATCATGTCTTTTGGAATTACCTTTGTCTCTGAAAGAAGGTTTCTCAGAATATATTCCCTAGAATTATTGTTTTACCTTTAGATATGTTTCAAGTTGCATGACATTTTATTGTTTTATGACCAGACTTCCCTGTGAATTTCCTGCTCTATTTATACATTAGCTATTCCATCCAGTGTAATATGCACAAGAATGTAAATTTTGGAACATTTAAAGTAGACCTTTAAAGAGAAGTTCTCAACCTGACTATGATAGTAGTTTATACTGTGTTGAAATAAGGCCAGCCTGAAGTCAAATCTCCTTCTTAACATACTGGCATATTTCTTTGCATACCTTTCAGTGCTCATGTCACTTGCATTTGTGTAACCAATCTTACAATTTGCCAGTTAGAAGGCCAAGCATATGTGGATTTACATGGAGATTTTCTGAGACATTGTGTCAGAACTTTATTGTTTACTGTGAAGGGACCTTTTGTTTTCAAAATGCTGCATGGAGTTATCAAGCCTCTGAAAATTACCATCTTTTGTTGAGCATTGGTATATCAAAAGTGTGTTATTTATGCAATAAGGAAAAACATTTAAAGTACTGTAAGATACTGCTATATTTTGTACCCCCTGATTTTAAACAGTTATGGTATTTAGGATTTCTTCACAAGTACTTTTTTTGGCACAAGGACCAGAGAGATCATAGAGTCTTTAGCTAATTATGAGGAAAATCTGCAGGTTTTCCAATGATGTGAGGAAAATTCATTACTGCTTTATCTGTTTCCATATGATTCCTTCTTCAGCTACCTCTTGTTTTTCCTGCCATCACAGTAGGCTTTTGGAAGAGTCAAATTATTGGTAGCTTATGGAATTAATTTGCATCACTTATTTTGAGGGATTTTAGTACAAGAAAGAATCAGACATTCCAAAGAGCTGTGGGGCTGAGGTTAAGGGATCACTCTCATTCATTTTCCTCCTTACTAAGTTTTTTCTATGATTGTCAGGTCCCATGAGCACACTGACATCTGAAGTAGAAAATCTGACCTTTCTCTATATATAATCAGATATGGGAAAATGGAGTGGGGGACAGGATGTCAAATATCAGAGGTCATTGGGATGGAGAGAGTTGCCACTTCCCTAGAAACAGAGTGTGTTAAAAATCTTTTGTGGAAGATTTACAGGCTGAACTGGTGAGACTGAAAACTAGATTCATGATTTAAAAAGAGGAAAAGAAAGAACATCCATCATCCAGACAGATAGCAGCCTTAATTGTATTCCCTTTTAATTTGGGCTGTTCAATAATGCATTATGTTAGTCATCTAAGTTGTGCCTCTCCGTGTTGCAGTGTGTTGCAGATAGGAAAGTAAGTTTATTACAGCTAATCAAGCAATTACAACAAGTTCCAAAGCAGGTGGCTGATGGAGCATATAATAGATTGTACCTTTCAAACGAAAATTCCAGACAAAAAACCCCAAATGAAAAGAAAGGCCATTGGCTAAAATTAGGCCAGGTGAGCATAACTTCAGCTGAGGGTAATTTCTGGGAGTCACATATAAGAACTTCTGTAGCTTCTGTGTCCATTGTGACATCTAAAGATGATCCTTCATGCCTTATAAAAGCTGGTAAGATAAATGTGTTATATTATATTTAAAAATATATAAAAAAAAACCCCAAAGCCCTCCTCCAGAATGGTTTTGTTCCACCTGAATTAACTAAATATTTATTCTACTTTATGCCTATGCCACTGTAGGTACGTATTGCAGTATGACTACGTTGTCCTACTGTCCTTGTAGAAAAGTAGAAATCAAGATCTTACACATTTACTGTATGCCAGAGACTTAAATTGTTATGTTGATATTTTTTTCCCTTCATGTAATGATGTCAATAATGATAATAATTCTCCCTACTGTTTCTCAGGTTCTGAGAGATCACAAATATATGGTTTCTTTCATGTTGGGATCTGCCTTCAAATGTTTTTATAAACAATGTGGGAAGGTAGATGCTGTTTCATTAAAATTTCAATATTGAATCACTGAATATACTACAAATTTTAGTCATCTCCCTTGCTATGCTCATTTAACAATCCCATTCCTTCCTTCTTACAGTCCAGACATGGTTTCTGCATCTATTGTCATTCTGAGGCAACATTCTTCAAGGTTGTGTTACTGTTTAGGTTTCATGTTTTCACCTGTCAATCTATAAGCAGACAGTTATACTGCCATTGATTCATTTGGTTTGGAGCAGGTCTTAAAATGGGTCATGACTGTCAAAAAGCGAATCATCTTCTCTGATCTGCTAGAAATTGAAAGCAGCTCTTCAGTTGTGCCAACCACAGGGCTGTCCACCAGAATTTTTCCAATTTTTTTTCCTCATTCTTGTTAAGGTTTCACAATACTTTTGTAGTTAAGCCATATTCATTGTTTAATTTATAATTCTTTTAGAAAAATAGTTTATCCTCAAAAAATTGCATCTTCTCTTAAGCACAGAATTAATTTCATGGAAATCTGTAAGTAGCTCCTCTTAAAAATTAAATTCAATTAGGCAGGAAGGTAATTTATTATCCTTCTGATTCTTCTGCTCTAGAAATATCCAGAGCACAGAATTCAATGCTTTTAATTGCTGAATGCATGCTCTGTATTTTCAATAGTAACTGTACTACTAGCAGAGGAAAAAAATCATGCTTCATAAAGGGAAGGTTTTTTTTATTGCATGTTTGTTCCTGAAATACTGCCTAGTAATGTCAGACCTAGTCAAAATTAATGTGTATATTTTTGTAGTTTTATCAGATTTTTCTTGCTTGTGGATTTCTTTCCAGATCTTTTCCTAAGCTATTTTAATCTTATTTTGTTTATGGCTTTAGGTTTTATTTTCCTTGCATTCACATATATAGTTTCTCCTTTTTTTTTCTTACTCTTCTTAAGGGTTTGTGGAGTCCTTATTGTGTCTTGATGTTGTACTCTGCTTGTACCTTTTGCTGTGTTGTTATAAGTGGTCCTTAGAGTTAGATAAAAACCCTGAATATGGAGTTGTTTTAATGCTTTGAGTATGTTACTATCTACGATTTTTTAATAGTGTGCACTTTAGTACAAGCTTTTGTGAGACTTGAAGGATATAGTTTCCTCAGTTTGATTCAGACTGCTTGGACAGACAATGGTAAGCCTAGTTTAGGGTGTAGTTTTTGATTTCTGAGCAATTTGATTTAAAGGTCTGAGTATCACTGTCTTCTTTTTTTCTTTTTTTTTTTTCTTTCTTATTTTTTTATCAGAAGCATTTACTAGTCCATTTCCTCTCTTAAAATGCTGTAGAAAATAAAACATTCACAATAAAGGAAGGAACAGCAAAAGCTAATTTTGTCAAATCATACTGAATTAAAAAAACAACAATCAAAAGCAATGAGCCCTCTTAGGCAGAGCACCCATGAAATTCAAGGGAAATTTGAATCATATGTTGCTTATTATGTGTGACTGCCATAGTTTGATGTCTGTCTGATGGTTGAAATCAATAATCCATTTTTCAGCTCTGGCTTATGCATCCCATCCCTCTCCCCTCCTGGCTCATCCATCTTGCTTGCAGCAAGTGTGAATACCTTTTAGTTATACAAAATATCCAAGTATTAATTTTTTTTGCTCTCCTTCTGATCCCAGAAAGGAAGTAATTTCTGTTCTTATATGAAGATAAAAGATGTTAAAATGATGTATCAATTTATAATGTAAGTCTCTTTGGAGACATAAGCATGTTTCTTTGGCTTTCCAAAAATAATTGCTCTATGAAAGATGATAAAAGTGTCTGTCCAAAAGCATTTTAGCAAATTCTTCTGCTCTTTGATGTGAGATGCCTTAAATATTATTTATACACAAATCTTTCCTATGACATAATTAAACTATATTAATAGCCTTGGCAAGCAACTGTGTTTTGTTGTTATTAGAAACATAATCTGTCCCTTGAATTTATGCATATATTTTTTCTTGCTTGTGTACATTAGTTGCTTTCCTATTTACTCTGTAATTAAAAAGCCAACCAGGATAGGTTGGCACTACATTAATCTGCTGCCATTCTGCATGCATTTTCCCTGGACTCAATCATTATGACTTGAGTCATAAGGTATTCTAAATTCCCCCATAAACACAATCAATGAGAAATCTTGGAAGTACAGCAATGGCTTAATTTGCTTGGGAGAAAGCAGTTCGGTAAGCACAGTTGTACCACATTAATTAGAACTAAGTGAGATATGCTACAAAAACATGGTTATATCAGTAGAGTAACAAGGACTTGCTTTGGCCAGATGTCATCATAGTAAGATGTAGGACGTACTTCAGTGACTGGTTTTACATTTTCAAAAGCTTTTAATTATTTGTGTGCAACTTAGAAGCAAATGAGCAGAGTCTGTGTTTTTTATCTTTTTTTTTTTTCCAAAATTTCTGAGTATATTCCTGGCAGTCTTATGCTGACAAGTAGAAAAAAAATTTGTTTAGGGTTTCTTTTTCCTGTTAGGGAAGCAGATTCTTACTTCAAGGATTGGCAAAGCACAAGTAGAATGGTGAAGAATTATATCACTTGGATTCATTTTGGTCTATGATTGCATCTCTTTGAAGAAGTCATCAAAAAAGGAAAGCAAGTGGAAAAGATAGGCCCCCTGTGTCTCAGAGGGGTCCCTGTGTCACAGCTATGAGCTGCAGCACTGTCCCCATGGGTGTCCTGGTTTTACCCCAGCTGGCAGCCAAGCACCACACAGCTGCTCACTCACCTCCCCCCACCCCAGTGGAAAGGAGAGGAGAAGCAAAAGTAAAACTTTTATGTTGAGATAAAAACAGTTTAATAATTGAAACAATGTAAAATATGGCAATAGTAGTAAATAATAGTAATAGAAAGAAAAAAAAAAACAAGCAATGCACAGTACAATTGCTTGCCACCCACTGACTGATGCCAGACCCACCCCTGAACCCTGATGGGCCCCATTCTGGGTAACTTGCCCAGTTTATATTGTAGGCAGGATCTTCTATGGTTTGGGATATCCCTTTGGCCAGTTTGGGTCACCTGTCCCAGCTGTGCTCTCTCACAGCTATTTTGTGTACCTTCTCACTGGCAGAGCATAAGATACAGAAAAGTCCTTGATTTGGGATGAACGTGACTTAGGAACAACCAAAATATCAGTGTCTCACCAATATTATTCTCATATTGAATCCAAAACAGAGCTGCTGAGAAGAAATTAGCTCTATCCCAGCTGAAACCAGGACAGTGGGGAAAGCTCCCCCAGATGCTGGCAGCTTCCTTTGGCCCATCAATAACTCAGCCTTGTTATAAACGGAATTATATTGGCTTTCGTATCC
>VZRX01001277.1:4412-25551 GCA_013398075.1 Notiomystis cincta
GGATTCACCCATGAATATTCTGGAGGGCAGACTTATGGATATTCTGAAGGGCTGGATTCACCCAGGACATTCTGGAGGGCTGAATTCACCCATGGCTATTCTGGAGGGCTGGATTCATTCATAACCCTTCTGGAGGAATGGATTCACCCCTTCTGGAGGGCTGGATTCACTCATGGCCCTTCCAGAGGGCAGGATTCACCCAAAACCCTCCTGGAGAGCTGGATTCACCCATAACCCTTCCTTAGGGCAGCAGTTTTGCTGCTTTTTATAAACTCAGGAGGCCTCAGACAAACAAAACCAGCCCCCAAAACCCTCCAACAAACAACAACGACAAAATGCTTTCCAAGGCAGCCCCCGAGGGGGGAAGGAGCCCCTGTTTGGGCTGTTTTGGAGCCGAAGGCGCGGGGTGCTGTAAGAGGCGCTGGCACTAGATGGAGCGATGGGTTAGCCTGATCCCTCTGGCTGCAGCTCCTGCTGGAAGCGCATTCCCGGCCGGCCGGGGTTTGGCAGGACCCGGGTGTTTGTCAGCCTCCTCTCCAGAGGCGCCGGGCTCGGAAGGGGCCCTGTGGCCTCGGGTCAGCGCTCGCAGAGGTGCTCAGCTGCCTTTGCCAGCCCAGCCCCAGCCCAGCTCCGCTCCTCCGCTTCCATTAACAGCATCACTGCCCAGGGACTGCAGAAGAAGCCGCGCTAATTACCGAAATTAATCATCCCCAGAGGACAGGAGCCAACCTCCAGTGCCCTGGGCTGAGTCTGGCTCTGCCTTGGGGGCTGTTTTCTCTCAGCCTCCCGGTCCAGCTCGTACCACCACCACCATCCAGGGGAGCAGAATTCCACATCTGTTGCTTTTCCAGGGCCTTGGAGCTCCACCTGGCAAGTGCTGAGCTGCCACGGGGAGCTGTGGGCGCCTGCCACGCTCTGATGTCAACGGCAGCGAATGGTGCTCCGAGGATGCCTTGGCACCTCGCTGGCAGGAGCCTTTGATGTGGTTTTTTGGGTGTAACTGAAAGCAGCCTTTGGCCCAGGGGGATGGATGTTTTTTGCCTTTGTGTGTGCCCTGTGTTTTGTCATCCTGGTGTGAAATTCGTCTTCTGGGGAGCGCTAATTAGCGGGGGATCTATTTTAGCTTCAGAAATGTTAGGGAAGCTCTTTTTAGGGTCTATTTTAGCTGCTTCTTGGAGAATCTGTATCTAAACTGGTGTGGCCAGCAGGAGAAGAGGAGTGATTGTCCCACCTCGAGGGCTGGGGGATTTCAGTTCAAGAAAGACATTGAGGTGCTGGGGTGGGCCCAGAGAAGGACAATGGAGCTGGGGAAGGGTCTGGAGAGTAAATGATGTAGGGAGTGGCTGGGGGACCTGGGGGGCTCATCCTGGAGAAAAGGAGGTTCAGGAAAGATCTTTTTGCTCTCTACAACTCCCTGACAGGAGGGGGTAGCTGGGGGGTTGGGGTCTGGGAACAGGGAAGAGGGACAGGACAAGGAGAACCAGAGGAGGCTCAGAGTGGACACCAGCAGGAATTTCTCCATGGAAAGGGTGCTCAAGCCTTGGAACTGCCCAGGGAGCTTTGGAGTGCCCATCCCTGGAGGTGCCCAAGGAATTCCCGGAGGTGGCACTGAGTGCTCTGGGCTGGGGACAAGGTGGGCATCGGGCACAGGTGGGACTGCAGGGGCTGGGAGGGCTTTTCCAGCTTCAGGGATTCTGTGATTCTGTGATAAGCCATTAATTGTGTTGTTCAAAGCATGATTTTTTCCTCTTCTGAAGAGATGATTTTCTTTTCATCATGTGCCAGCAGCAGACTGGGAGGATTTCCTTCGTGCCACCGTGGATTAGGCACATGAAACCCTACCAGGCTGCACCACTCTTGACTCCAGTTTTTGGGCCGCTTCAGCAGTTTTGGTCGCTCTGCCACAACCCCAAGAAATATTCTGAGTGCAACTTGAACCACTCCTGGTGTTATCTGCGGAGATCCTCTTTAATTATATGTATTAGTGGTCAAAACTGGGGCATCACAGGAGAGTCAAATGTGCCTCCAGTCGAGGCATTGCTTTATAGCTCATAAAGAACTGAGAAGAAAGACAAAGTGATGCATTACAGGAACTGAATCCATCATAACTATTGTTCTTTAAATGCCTCCTTCTGTGGTGCCCACAGTGCAAACCTGAGCTTACCTTCCCAGAAGAACAAAGTTTCTTTTAGCAAATGAAGGAGTTTTTCAAAGCTGGAGCTTTTAAATCCTATGGAAAAAAATAAGTGTTGAAAAAATACAGGAAAATAATAACCTTGGGGAGGGAAAGAGGGATAAGATAATGATCACAATGAAATGGTTGTGAGTGTGATTTCACCATCAGGAATGCTGCAGTAAGGATTTGAGATTTTTTTTATCACTCATCAAGAGGGACAAAGCCTAAACAATTGGGTCAGGAATATTTTTTAGGAACAAACAAAGCGAGTTTGCTGTGACTCCTGGGTCCAGCTTTGAGGTCAGCAGGGCCCAGCTGCTTACCTTGCCTGACCTCCTTCAATAACACCAACCTCACCATCTCAACCAGTTACTCCCACAAAGAGCTAAGGAAACAGCTTCATACTTTTTCATTAATATCTTGAAAAAAAACCTACAGGAATTCTGCCACTTTCCTCAGCTTTAGCCCAAAAAAACCTACAGGAATTCTGTCACTTTCCTCAGTTTTAGTGTGCTCCTGCCCAAGTCCAGCCACTACTGTGTTTGTTGCTGCTTCGTTCACTGGTTTGTTTTCTGTCTGTCACAAATGTTGCGCTCTGCCCTGTAGAAGTGCCCACACGTCAGTCAGGGAATAAGAAACAATCCCACATCCCCGAGGTGACTCACACACCTCGTGGATACTGAATCACCATCGGGATGAGGTGAACATGTGGTGTGCAAAGCAGAGGCTGGAACCCTTTCAGACAAAACATTCAGAAAATGCTGCTGCAAATTAGGGGATGCACGAGGAGCAGCAGCTCCTGAGTGATTGTTTGCAGCCCAAAGGGCTAAGCTAAAAATTCCCAAATGCTTCTGGCTATCACCCCTATAAGAGACTGTTCATTTTGTGTGCCCCTAAACCCAGAGAAATACAGAAAAGTCAGCTTGGCTTTGTCTAGCTCTGGTCCAGAGATCCTCCAGAGCAGTCCACACTCCCAGTCTGGGCACTACTGGGCTAAAATGCCATTTATTTAGTCCTGTGAGCACTAAAAATAAAGGAATATTCTGTAATACCCCACAGATCACCCAGAAAATCCCTTTGTGGTGGCCCAGCACAACACAGGTACCCTGCAGAGGCTCTGGAAACTCCATTCATCAGTGACCTGGCCAAGGCTATACTGGAAGCACCTGAAATTGTGGGAACTGAGTCAGAGATCCCAGCACATATTGGATGCATTTACAGGTTAAAGGTAAATAGTCTTTAAGAGACTTTTTCCCCCTTATGAAGGCCGTTTGGGATGATTATTTTGTCCAGGGTTGGATCTGTGACGTTTTGTTGTTGCCTGGAGTGAGAAGTTCATGTGTTAAAATGCTGTTCCAGGGCTGCAGCTGATTGTGTGCAGGTTAATAGACAAGCCTTTGTCAAGGACATTGTGCAAACACATTTCCACAAGACATTATTGTCTGGACATATGAGCAAATATTTGCCTAAAAAGTCTAATTAACCATTGTTCAAGAGCTGCCACCTGCCCCTGGGTTTTCTGGCACTCTCCTGGAAGGGCCTGTGCTGTACAGCAGTGCCTTCAGCCAACATTTCCAACTCCTGACCAATAATTAAGTAAACATTCAGCTTGCTGCCTATTATTTTAAATTTATTTTAATAATAAAGGAAGTGTTACGAAGAAAAGGAGTAAAGGCAACCAGTCTTGCTTTACCAGCACTGTGGGGAAAGGATAAACGTGGCCATGGGCTGACAGAACCCCAGAATCCCAGAATCACTGAGGCTGGAAAAGACCTCCAAGGTCATCAAGTCCAACCTGTGACCCATCCCCACCTTGTCCCCAGCCCAGAGCACTGAGTGCTACATCCAGGCCTTCCTTGGACACCTCCAGGGATGGGGACACAAGGGACATGCTGGGGTGGCCCTGGATGAGACCATCAGCAGCACAAAGGACGAGCCCATCTGTGTTGTAAAGTTCCTTTTGTCAGCTGAAGCCACAACAAGTGATGACAGTCACGATGCCAGGGGATGGATGGACAAAAGGGGATTGTGCAGCTGTCCTGGAAAATGTGGTGTGTGACATGCCAGGAGGTTGGAGCAGAAGCCCTTTTGAGCAATGTCCTTTTGCATCTCCTGTAAAGCTGCTCCAAACTGCAAATAAGTGACTTCAGAGACAAACACTCGCCCACCTGCCCTAATCTTAAAGTTATATTTATACAAAGATTTATTTTGGAAAGATACCCTCACATTCAAAGTGGAAAACCAAATATTTTTGTTTGAGAATCTTGAACTTAAATATTTTGTTGGTTAACATTTTGTCTTCTCAGCCCTTTCTGGTTGAAGTAGTTCAATGATTTTGATAGGAATTCAACAAAATATTTGGTCAATTAAAATAGGTATTTTTCTTAGTTATACCCTTTTGTTAGAAATTGTTTCAGGCACTTCCACTCATGGAAACTATGACTGTCCAAAGTGGATATTTTTCATATTTATATCACCTTTATTTCAAATTCCTTCTCCCAAAAATAAGTGATGTTACTGCCAGGCTAATCTGTGCCATGGGTTTTGTGGAGGCAGTTACTGGCTAGAAACATGTGATTGTACTAGATGTACAATCTTGGTTTGCTCATAAAGCATTTTGTTGCCAGTTAATAGAAATTATTATTACTTTTCACATCTCTCAGATTTCCCAGCTGAGCAGCTCCCCTAATTCTGGCTGCTGCAATTTTGTTGCCCTCAGAGTTCAGCAGAGGAGTTTCTTTGCCCAGTCCTTTGTTTCTTCCCCTCATATTCCCACCACCTATTGAAATGGTCATGTTTTTTTCAGAACTTCAGCAGAATCTCCCTAATCCTGACCTGTGTGGTCCAACTTGTCCTTGTCTCATTGCAGAAAATAAGGCCCATGAAGTCTCTTCTCTGTTAAGAGCTGACTGAACCACAGAAATAGAATTATAGGGTGTTAAGGAAGGGAATGGAATGGAACATCATCCAGTCCCCACATCCTCTGCCATGGGCAGGGACACCTCCCACTAGACCAGGTTGCTCAAGGCTTTGTCCAACCTGGCCTCAGACATTTCCAGGGCCATATAATTTGAATTCAGGGCCAGGGTTTAAATTCACCCCATACTCTTCTGCATTGTCACTGAGAGCCCCCCAGGCTATCACAGCTCTTCAGAGACATAATCCATGCAGGATGTTCTGGACCTGAGGATTTGTGACACCTCTGTGCCCATCATCTCCACCCTTGCTGGTGAGGGAGAGCCCAACCCCTCTGAGGATGACAAGAGTGGAGTGGAGGTGCCTGTGTTTGCCTGGGACACATACACACACTGACCTGAGGCCCTTCACTACTGTCACCTTCCCCCTTTGATCTGTCACTGCTCGTGTGTTATGGCAACCACCACCAGGAGTGAAATAATGCCACCAAAACTGCCCAAAACAGCCTCCCCTCCATGCCTCGAGACGCCTTTTCCCAACGCCAGCTGTCAACTGCCCGCGGCAGGAAATGCTTCCTCCGGTGTGTTTTCCTCCTGAGGGACTGCGAGCTCCCAAAAGTGCCATTGTGCAGAGCAGGGATTCAGTACACAAAAGGCTAAAAACTGCACAGCATCCTGTCCTTGCTGTTCCTAAAGCAGAGCCCTCCTCTCCTCTGCGAGGTGCTGAGGGGCCCACGAGAGAGGCGCAGGTGCCTGGGCCTGCAGCGCCCTTGCCACGGCACAGGCACATCCCTAAGGATGAGTCCTGCACCAGAGGGGAGTGCTTGGAAAAGAGAGGGACTTAAAGGGATGGAATGTCCCTCCCTGCCCAGAAAAAGAGGGAAATGGGATGTTGAATGATTTCCTTGCACGAGGACTGCACGGCCCGCTGAGCTGAAAGGGAAGAGAGATTTATGGTGATTCCTCCCAGCAGAGTGCCTCGCCAGCCTTCCAAAAAACACTATCACTCTGTCCTTCACTGTGCAGGCTTTACTGGCACCCTGCTCTAGGTCTGGTGTGGCCAAGGCCTTGGAAATGACTCTGTGTCCAGCCCTTTTGGAGAGGGGGGCAGAGGTGTTGGGCTGCGACAAATTGCCGCGGAATCATCGGGAATGGCGTAAATGCCAGGAAATATCCTCCTGCTGCTTATATTTAGTTACTGATAAGGCTGCACCGACCCAGAGCCTGCTGTGCCCTCTCCTGTGCCTTTCCTGCCCGCTGAGGAGCCAGGGGAGGCTTGTGCAAAGGTTTCACTGATGAAAGAGGAAATCATTTCTTGCTGCATGCCAAGGTTATAATCGGGGAGGGGGGATTTGCGCAACTGGGAAAAACCGAGACTTTTCTTCATCTCTCCTGAGGAAATTGAGAAGCTCCATTGCCAAATATCTGTTGGGAGAATCGAGAGGAAGCAGAGGTGTTTATCCTCTGGAGGAAGTGGGAGGGCCCAGGGGCTGCAGCAGTGACATTATCTCAGTGCAGGGCATGCCTGGGGCCGTGCTGGGACTCTCATCCTGTTGCCTTGGAGGAGCAGGAAGCCTCCATCCCTGAGCCCTCTCTCCTGCTGATGCCCACGGTGCACAGAGGCTCAGGGAGGTCAGGAGCCCCGTGGGATCTTTTATTTTAACCTCTGCTTCAAAGACTTGCTTCTCAGCCATGCCCTCCACAGCCCCCTCATTCATCTTTTCCTGTTGACCAAAGGTTTGGTTCCTCTCTGGATGAAAATAAAAAACAAAACCCCATCCAACCAAACAAAAACACCAACCCAGAAATACCTCTCTGTGTGTATCTCACCCATCCCTACTTCAGCTTAGTAGAAATGGTTCCCTGAATTTAGTCAACAGTTCTGTTCAGGCTGTTCTACTACCCATAGTTTGGGGATTATTCTTATTATCCTGCTTTTATCTGCTCAGGAGCTGTATGTGGTTCCAGAAGTATATTATATCACATAATTAGCATGTGGGGCATGTGGTTTGGCATTCCTTTCCCAGAGGAAAAATTGCTTATGCAATGTTGTGTGTTGATTTAGTGCTTTCAGGTTTTTCAGGATGCACTTTGGGTTTTTTTAATATCCTCATTCCTCTTTGTGTGTGTATTAGAGGGTGACAAGGGCCCACATCTCCTGTGGGCAGATGATTTCATAGTGCAGGACCAGCTCCCAAAGTTCCATTTTCTCCTGAACAGAGGAATATTAAATTTATGGGGGAAGTTATTGGCAACAATGGGGTCATTCTCCACCTCAAAACTTGAGGCAGAGTTCAGAAGTGCTGGGCTAAGACCTGTGGCATGTCTGTGGTCCCCAATATTGCAAAGCAGAGCTGCCACAGCTTTCTCTTGGAGCTGCTGTCCTCTTGGGCTTCATGGTTTTTACAGGATCATGGAATGGTTTGGGTTGGAAGGGGCCTTAAAAATCATCCAGTGTCACCCCTGCCATAGGCAGGAACACCTTCCACTGTCCCAGGGTGTTCCAACCCCCAATTTCCAACCTGGCCTTGGACACTGCCAGGGATCCAGGGGCAGCCACAGCTTCTCTGGGCACCCTGTGCCAGGGCCTCACTGCTGTCACAAAGAAGAATTCTCTTCTTAGATCCAATCTAACTCTGCCCTCTGTCAGTTTGAAGCCATTCCTCTTGTCCTGTCACTCCATCCTCTTAGAAATACCTGGAGCTTGGTCTGAAATGCCCACAACTCCCACAGACTGTGCCTGGAGGTGGTTCAACCCCATGTGGGGCTTGGAAAATTCTGGTCTAAAGGAAGGTGTCCCTGCCCATGGCAGAGGGGTGGAATAGGATGAGCTGTAAGGTCCCTTCCAACCCAAACCATTCTGGGATTCTGGGATTCCACCCTGGGGTAGAAATGTGTGCACACAAGATGCTTTGCCCTCCTTTGCCAGCTCCTACAGAGCCTTTCTAGGAGAACTGAACAGGCTTTTAAAGTATCTGCCCATTTACACATAAACCCAAATTACATAATTGTAGCTCCTCTCAGAGTCCAGGGAACACATCCACAGAGCAGCACGATTTGGCCTTTAAACAGGAGCACTTTCACTGAATTGAACGATGCTGCAGTGGCAAAATCTGTTGTAAATAATTTATTTCACTTGTGTAACCACGAGAAAGGACAGCAGGAAGGAAAGGGCACCTGCACTTTGCAGCCAGCCAGGTTGGCATCAGCCCTGGAAATGTATCTGAGCAGGGATCAGAACAAAACTGACAAAGGTTGTCCTTGTGTATGATCTGCAATAACTAAAAAGGGTTGTAAACACCATCCAAAATAAACAGCAAAGCTCCTTTGCTGAGCTTTGGTGAGGAGAGGGACACTGGGGAAGCTGTGGGGCTGCCACAGCCCAGCCACAGCCATTGTGGAGGGAGCAGCACAGTCCCCAGAGTGCCCTGGCAGGAGCAGGACCCTGTCAGGTCACAGGGTGACAGGAACAATGCTTCAGCCCATGGGATGGATCCAGAAGAGGAATATTTTCCAGCAGAGCCCTGTTGCTGCCAGAGATGGCAAATGAACGACTCCTCTGACCCAGGGAGATACAAACCCTCCCTGGACCACTCTGGTACTCCAATCCCCATCACTCCCTGTGCTGGGGGAGGCATCTCCCAGGTCCCTCCAGGTCCCCCAGGTCCCCCAGGTCCCCAGGCACTGCCAGCTGCAGCTCAAGGCACGTTCTGCATGGCCCATGTGCATCTCTGGGGCCATGTCTGTGTCAGCCACTCTGACTTCAGCCCCAGCTCTCAGTCACCAGCAGCACAATCTGCAGAGCCAATGACTTTTCCTTAAACCAAATCCACTTCCAAGGAAAGAAACAGCAGAAACCCTAATTCTAGCCCCCTCTTGAGGCTTGAGCCTTCCCTGCTTCTGGGGAGGCCCATCCCACCCTCTTGGCAAAAAACCAAACCCATCTCTTGCTCATTGCCCATCCTCTTACCTCCCACCTGAAAGGAGTTTTGGGTCCATAACCTTTTGATCCCAAACTGAGATCTAATTTTTAGTGCACTGGAAACAAGACCTCTGAACCTCTGGAGACAAGAACTCTGACCTCTGAACAGCACTGCTTGTGTTACAACCCTAAATCACCTTATCCAGAAAACTGGAAGGTTACTTCCCTCTTTTTGTTTTCCCCAGAATAATTTCAGTGAAAATGTGCAATACCTATCCCTGGACCCAGATACAGTTTATACAGTTTGTCCTAATAACCTTCATAAGGTCATTATGTTCATTACCTAATAATACATAGCTGGGGGTCATAAAGTTTATCTACATTAGATAATTTTCCTGGTATGTGGAAAGCAGCTCAGTTCTGATAATCAAACAAATCCCTTAAAATTCAGGAAGTTGATCAGCGCACCAAATTTATTTTTTAATTTTTTTATTTAATGAAGTGATATTCCTGCCAGGTCTGGGATATTTCTCTGTACTTTGTTGACTTCCAAGAGCAGTGTACTTTGTTCCTTTGTTCCCTTCATGCTACAGTGAGCAAAGCCCTTCATGTTCTCTTTCCTCTTGGACCAAAAGGAGCCACCTGAGATGCAGCCATGGGCTTGGGGAGAGCCCTTGGCAGGCTGGGGGTGACTGAGTTCTCATCACATCAGCACTGGTTGTGCTGTCCCATGAGTGTCAGGACAAGTCCTGAAGTCACCCTCAGGTCACAGGTGACGTGCCAGGGGCTGTGCTGCAGGATCTGCCCTTCAGCACCTGGGGACACCCAAAAGGGACCCTGTCCTTGTCCCAGCAGGGATCCTGAGCACCCCTGCCTGTGCAGAGCCTGGCCTGACACGGCTCCTGTGGTGTTGGGTCACCTCAGGCTGCTGATCTCATTCCTTTGGCTTTGCTTTGATAGGAAGGATTTGCAAATAAGGCAAATTTGCCTGGAAATAGGCACCAGGGTTCTGTTCTGAGCTCTGCCACGGACTTCCTGAGACAGCGTGGGAAAGCCACTGCATCTCCTCGTGCTGGGATGGGGAGGGAGAGAGAATCTCTCATTTCTTCCTCCCTTTGTTCATCTCATCCTTTAAGACTTAATGGCTGCTCCTCAGTGTGTGAGTATCCTGAGTTGGGCCACAGAGTGTAGGTTTACTCTGAAATAGATAACAAATAGTAATAAAAGCAGCCATAAAATTGCTATCACCAGATAGGAATCAAAAAGAAATGAAATAAAAGGCATGCAGCTGAATTTTCTTACTTCTCTTGGTTATGTGGAGCTCCTGTGGCAGGTAACTGTGGCAGGTTCTTGTAACAGCACTAAAAGTCTCCCAGTATTTGGTTTTTTTTTTTAAAAACTTCACGTTCCAGAGTCAGGTGGTTATAGCTGAGTCTCACTTTCCACTGAAAACCAAGTTTTTCTACTTTTAGTGGTCCAGAGAAAAACTTTAGAATATTATTCCTTGAGGAAGAGAGAGAGAGGTGGAGAATGAGAGGGAAAGAGGAGGAAGGCAGAGAAAGAGACGAAGAGAGAAAGAGAGAGAAGAGAGAAAGAGAGAGAAGAAGAGAGAGAAAGGGAGAAAGAGAAAGAGAGGAAAAGAAAGAGAAAGAGAGAAAGAAAGAGAGAGAGAAAGAAAAGAAAAGAAAGAAAGAAAGAAAGGAAAGAAAGAAAGAAAGAAAGGAAAGAAAGAAAGAAAGAAAGGAAAGAAAGAAAGAAAGAAAGGAAAGAAAGAAAGAAAGAAAGGAAAGAAAGAAAGAAAGAAAGGAAAGAAAGAAAGAAAGAAAGGAAAGAAAGAAAGAAAGAAAGGAAAGAAAGAAAGAAAGAAAGGAAAGAAAGAAAGAAAGAAAGGAAAGAAAGAAAGAAAGAAAGGAAAGAAAGAAAGAAAGAAAGAAAAGAAAGAAAAGGAAATTTTTTGTTTTGTTTTATTTAAAGTCTCATGATGTTTATGCCAGTCCTAAAAACTTCAGTGGGCTGATTCGTGGTTTCTGAATGGATATCTTTGGCAGCACAGGAATCTTACTTAAGACTCTAAACAATTATGTTCTCAGAGTCTCCAAATAAAATGCTTGTGCTTTAACAACAGTGGAAAAGTGAAAGGTTTGGCTTCTTTCCCTTTTGGATTAACAATGGCATGAATGGAAAACTGGTGCTGTGTGCTGCACTGATAAAAAGAGCAAACAGATTTGTTTCTCGCAGTGCTGGAGCACATCAGCCAGGAGGACCTGAGGCAGATTCCATCTGACCCTGCTGGCCTGGGGACAGGCTGTGCTCTTCTTGCCAAAAAGGGTTTTTTCTCTGAGCTAGGAGATGCCACTCTCACCAGTTCTGAAGACCTCCTTTCCTCTTTGAATGTGTAGCAGTGGGAGATCACTCTCCCCCAGCTAGACTGGGACAAATCCCAGGCCAGGGCATAGTTTAGGTATCACAAAGAAGCAAAAAAAGTCACAATAACTGTTAAATATCCAGGGCTTTGCTCCCCACAAGCAAACCCACTCAGTGGATCCTGTTCAACATATGAATTAGAAAATCACAAGCCCCACACAGACTGTTTTTAGGGCTTGATACAAGGTCCTTTGGTTATCCCATGGGAATCAGTGAGGGGATACTCCATGTCCTGCTCTGCTTCCCATGTGCCCCAAATCTGATGAGAGCTGCTCCACTAAGAACCCTCACAGGCAAATCCATGAGCTTTCCACTCCTCAATTATGGCCATGAACTCTAGACCCAGGTCAGCTTCGAGCCACAAACCAAATCTAAACTTAATCTGGATGCAGACCCAGCCCCTTCCCCCGCTCAAAACACGCAGGAATTCCAAAGGCGAATTTTGGAATTTTCCATGGTCTGTGATAGTCTCTGTGGAGCAGCAGTGTGGGCAAAGCAAGCACAGAGCAGGGGCTGTGCAGGGCCAGAGGAGTGGAGGCAATTGTTTGCTTTGGGGGTGATACCCTGGAAGTCAAGGATGCTGCTCTCTAGGGAAAAAAAATGGGAAATAAGAGGTGGAATCTGTGTCTGTAAGGGCACATTCAGCAAATGAGACAGAGCTGGAAGGGAGCACCAGAGGGGCTGCTGCTAAGACCCCTGAAGGTCTGTTTTCTCCATCTTTGAAAGCTTAGGGAGGAGAAAGAAAAGGGAATGTCAGCAATTTCTGTCTGATGTTTCCACCCTGTGGATTGTCTGCCTCTGGGAGAGTTTGCCCTGTGAACATTTTAAGTGGAGCAAAGTATCCCCAGTGTGTGAAAACTCAGCCCTGCTCAGAGCTCACAGAAAAGGCTTCACCCAGCTACTGGAGCTCAGCAAATCCCTTCCAGGTGGGCTGAGCGACCAGGAATGCCTCCTGTCCCATGAATTCTCAGCTCTTTGTACCCTAAATGCCCCTTGGAGTGTTTTTTGGTTTTTTTTTCCAAGCATATTTTGCAAAACTGTCAAACTTCAGATGTTCAAGCACATGCAAAACCCAGGAGTGGGGTTGGTTTGGGAAGCCCTGGGTGACTTTGCCCAGCAACTGCTTCAGAAATATATTCCAATTAAACAGCACAAATGTTCAAATTCCTTGGCTGCTTTCTGCAGTCCCAGGTCTTTACCTTGCCTTCAGATCTGGATCAGACCAGAACTGTTTGGGAGTGATTTTCCTTTATCAGCTCCTTTACAGGTAATTTACCAGCAGTCCAAGCTGCATATTTACTCTGAAGAGCAGAAACTCCATCTTCCAGATAAGATTACTCTCCTCCAAGTAAATATAGGGCAGAAGACAAGGAAGAGATGAAAACTGCAGACAAAATGGAAAGGAAATGGCTGATCAGGCTGTTAGAGAGTTAGTTCAGGTTGAAGTACCTTCGGAATTGGTCAGAAAGGCGATCAGAGGGGAAAGCAGTTCATGGCTTTGTAGGACCAAGAGCAATGCTCTGCACTGGCCTGTGATCCTTTCCAGGTGTTCACCTGGCATGATCAGTAGATTCAGATACTGAAAGTTAATTTGAAAGAGCCTGGAGAGGTTGTAGAAATACCCTTGAGCTAAATGTGCCTGCTCAGTGGCATCCAAACTCACCCAAACTCTCAAACAGAAAAATCAAAGCTTTAAAATCCTTCAGTCTGTGCAGGGGATGCTGCTCTGCAGGGAGACAGACACCAGGCTTCCCACTGTTCCCACTGGGGAACTTTTGGAGGGACAAATGTTTGTAACAAGCTCTTTTGGAGGGAAGAATTCCAGGGTGTGGAACCTGGGAGAGAGACAAAAGGATGACGAGCTGCATCAGCTGCAAACCTGGGTGCTGCTTTTCCATGTGGTGCTTGGCTCCCCTGGTGACAGACACGTTATAAATACCCCAAGACAGACCCATTTCAGAGGGGAGTCTGCAGCTGTGGGGAAGCTGCAGATTGGAAATTCCAACTGACTTGTCACAGGCATGAAAAACATTTTCCAAAGCTGCTCTGTGCTCGGGGGGCTTTTCTTGAGCGGAGACTTCACTGGTCTCATCACACTGATGTGAGAAAGGCTTGTGAGGGCTGCACTCAGCCCAAAACCTGACTGCAGCTGGTGTCAAAGCCAGGCTGATGTGAGGATTGGCCTTGGAGTGAAATAATCAGATTTGTGGAGAACTGATGGTGGTTGAAGAGGTGTTGGGTGCTGTCATGGGGTTGTGAAATGGGGTCAGTAGCAAGAGACCTCACTGAATCACAGAGTCACAGAATATCCTGAGCTGGGAGGGACCCCCAGGGATGATCCAGGCCCAGCCCTGTCCCTGCCCAGCCCCCCCAACAATCCCACCCTGTCCATCCCTGGCAGCGCTGTCCAAAGGCTCCTGCAGCTCTGGCAGCCTCGGGGCCATGCCCATTCCCTGGGGAGCCTGGGCAGTGCCAGCACCCTCTGGGGGAAGAACCTTTCCCTAAACCTCCCTAACCCTGCCCTGACCCAGCTCCAGCCATTCCCTGGGTGCTGTCATGGTCACACAGAGAAGAGGTCAGTGCCTGCCCCTCCTCTTCCCCTCCTGAGGAAGCTGTGGACTGTGATGAGGTACACATGCACCTCACCCCCAGGTCAGCACCCCAAAACCTTCTTGTAGGGATTAAAGCACCCATGTGACATCACCCAGCAGAACAGTGCAGGTCAACACTCCCTGGAAGTGTCCAAGGCCAGCTTGGATGGGGCTCTGAGTGACCTGGTCTATTGGAAGGTGTCCCTGCCCATGGCAGGCAGTTGGAACTGGATTGTCTTCAAGGTTCCTTCCAACCCCAGGCATTTTTGGATATGAAAATTATGTCAGTACTCCTATCCCAGCCATAATCAGGGAGACTTCCACCTTCAGTAGCCTGATTTAAGTGACACCCAGTAGCCTGATTTAAGTGACATGTCCAAACCATCCCCATACATTTATTCCTGTGCTTTGTGCTCCTGAAGGAGTGACCATCCCACCAAACCTACCTGAGGTTGTCCATGTAGGTCCCTACCTCATGGTGAGACCGATTTTATCCTGAACTGTGACTCTCCCCAGTCTAAAACCTTTCTGGGTCACACTGACATTACCACAAAAACAATTGTGAAGGCTCTTAACAGCCTGAAAGCATTTTAATTTTGGAGAGAGAAGGATTTATCACCCTGATGTTCCAGCAAGCTCAGTTCCAGGCAGTGCAATACCCAGGACACCCTCAGAGCCCAACTGTGCAAACAATGGGAAGAAGAGGAAATGATGCTGGAGTTTGTGCCTTCCCCTCCTTGAAGACATGAATGAGAAATTGCAAGGCTGAATCATTTCTTTCTGATAAACCACTCTGTATTAATTAAACCTAATCACTCCAGCACAGCTCCTGATACAGCTGGTAAATTGTTACCAGCTTGCTGATGATGGTGCTTATGAGAAAGACATCAGGACACCTTTTTATTGGGGTTATCAGAGATTTCCACCCATCACTACCTTGTTCCTTCCTCCACCACGGATCCCTCACATGTGCCAAGTGCCACATTAACCCTTTGTGGGGTGGCTGTTGTCTGAAGGGGAAGAAATCACTCAAAAAAATTGTATTGCTAGGTATTCAACCTTAACACAAAATTAGAAATGCTCTGCAATAAAAATTACATTAGAACTTTTGGGGAAGATACCTTTATTTACAGAATTTTAAAAGAACTTGTTTACAGAAGAAAGGATGTTCAGTAAGTGTTTTGAACAGGGTTTTTCCTCCTTGTTGGGCACTGGTGGTGTTTATAAAAAACAAGAATGAAATGGTGCAGTATTCCTCTGCTTCCATTTTTCTGCACTACCACAAAATTCCTTCTGCCCAGATATATATTACCATAAGGTTTGCAAGTGCTCTTGGGGCCCTGATTACATTTGCTGCCTTCTCTTGCCAAAATGTAAAGTCAATTATTTTCATATATATTTTATGTGTTCATAAAAAGCTATACTCTACTTGACATCTGTTATCTGGATTAAAGCTTTCATTCAGCTGGCCAAAAATGAGATGGAAGTCTGTGGAGCATTTCATTTGCCACAATCCACAGATGATGGTCATTTTTTGGGATGCTAATATGAAAAAAACTCCAATAAAACAAGCAATCAGCCTTTGGATTCAAATAAAACAACAGAAAGGGGAAGAAATACCAGGCCCTCCTCCATAATGCTCTTCCATTTATTATTTTTGTCTGTGTGGTCTTATGATCATAAATGTTGCCATTACAGTCTCCACGACTCTCTTGCATCTATCACCGAGATCTCCTGGTAAAGGGAAAGCAAAATGCAGTGCTTTGAAGGTCCCCTCTGAATTCAAATGCCTGAACTGAAAATGAGCATTGAGCCAGCTCAGAATTGCTGCTACATTTACTAGAACCAGAAATGTCCAGAGTTATTTCCACCCTGCTCTTTTACAAGTCACGTGTTTCCATTTCTCCTCCACCAACACTCTGGATAAATGAAAACCAGACTCATAATCATACATTCAATTTTATTACCTTGCCACTGTGTGAACAAGAAGGCTTCAGAGATTAAATGGCATTTTAGATAAGGAGAGTGAGCAAACCATAACAGCTTCAACAACAACAGCAAGAAAGAGGGAAACATTTAAATAAACGATCGTGGGCAAGAGCTGTTTCACACAGGCAGAACATAATTGGGTCCATAACATGGCTGATACACTGATGGCCATGAAAATTTAATTACTCATGAGCCACTGAATGAATTATGCAGTCTCTGATCGCTGCAGAATGAAGTTTATAGACCAGATTCACTGCTGGCACAAGCAAGCGGAGCTGCTCTGGCTTCCATGGAGTTGCCATCATTTGTTCCAGCAGTGAGCTTGGCTCACCATCACTCCAGCATGGATCCTGAGTCCCTTGAAGTTCATGGAAAGCACCCTTGACTTTAAGGGGCTTTGGATCATGTCTGGGGGACTTTGTGTTTTGCCAGCAGCTGAATGAGTCATAGTGCAGATCACCCTGAACACACATGTGGAGTGTGGTGACACAGTGACCCAGGAGTGGGGCTGGAAGTGCATCCCTAGAAGCAAACACTCCATTTCTGGAACCCAAACCTGCATTTGGAGCTGGTCTCCTCACATTTAGAACATTTCCACTTAGTGCAAGCCCCTCAGTTTGTTTATAGTTTAAATCCTTTGAGAATGTTGTTCCATCACCCCCTCAAATCTCTCAGTAGCTGCCTGAAAACTGAAACTATTTTAGATGAAGCTTCATCAGAAAAGATATGGTTATAACCAAACATATCCTTGCCCTGCACCAGCTGTCTGTTCCCTAAGCCTAACTGTGAACACAATATTCCCAAAAAGCTCTCTGGCAGGAGTTAGGTGGGAGAAGGATGATGGAGGACAAGATCACACATTTTAATGGCTGGTTGGTAGCAGGAAGTTGCTGAGCTTGTTCTTCTCAATTGGACACCAAATTTTTATCCCCAAATACTGTCCTTAGAGAAGCCTTAGAGAGGATCCATCTGAGCAATGCACTGGCTCCAGTGATCACATAGCTAAAAAATGTAGAGAGAGTCCAGAAAACTCATGGGGAGGCCCTGGCACAGGGTGCCCAGAGAAGCTGTGGCTGCCCCTGGATCCCTGGAAGTGTCCAAGGCTGGGTTGGATGGGGCTTGGAGCACCTTGGAATAATGGAAAGTGTCCCTGCCCATGGCAGGAGGTGGCACTGGATGATCTATAAACCCCTGGAAGAGAGAAAAAATCTCACACATACCACCTCTCAGGCAGCATCAAATATATTAAAAATGCCTAATTTGACCTAAATGTGACCTCACTGAACTAAAACTCAGCTTTGACACTTGGTATGGACACCTCCAGCTTTGATCTGCTGGGATACCTGTGATGTTTTGCCCTTCTGTGCCACAGCTTCCCAGCTATGAAGAGGAATGGCAGTAAATCACCTTGGCTGCCTTAATGAAGCACTAAAAACCTCCTGTTCTAAAGGGCAGCAAAAGCAAAAGCAGGCAGAGTTGGTGTTATTTAGCAGCTGTATTCAGGTATGAGATGACTCTTTGGTAACAGGATGGTGGTGTCACATTGCAGGTTTAAAAATAGACACTTCCAGAATACGAAAGTCTGCAGACAAACTTGTGAAATACCAGTTCAGTCACTGACCATGGCTTAGCAGTGAAGTCTAAGTTCAAATTCCAGCTAAAAGGCCAAATTTAGAGCTGTAAAATATAATGTTTAAACAAACCTGTATCTGACACCAACTGATGATCACCAAAGAGAATTAGAGCTGGCTGAAATTCTTCTGGGTTAGCATGAAACTACTGGATTTTAAAGATTTTTTTTTTTCTTCTTTTTTTTTTTTTTGTCACAATCTTGATAATGAGCTTATTATGGGGGTTGTAAAATTTCATTGCAGCTCGTTCATCTCTTGAACAAAATGAAGCTCATTTTTCCAGTGGAAACAGCCTGGTCTTGATGATCCTTCCCCCTGTGCCAGAGAAAAGGTTCAGCTGGCTTTTTGGATCAGTTTTAGGGCCTCTCTGCAAAGCCAGGATGCTGCAGAGAAGGGGGAACCGTGGAGCCAAGAATTTGGCCTCTGGATTTCAGTGACATTAACACCCAGAAAGAATTCCTGGGAAGGACCACTTCCATGAGGGAAGCTGGAGCCGTTCCTCACAGTCTGGGGCTTGTCTGCACATGCAAATAGAGGCATCTGGAATAAGAGGAGCCGTAAATTCAGAGTGTGAGAGTGGTAAAATGGAGCCAGTCATGTGGCAATGTGATTATTTGCTTTTTATTTCTGCTGGAACTGCTCAGTGAAGTTGATGCAGGGAAAGACAGCCACATCCCAGTCCCCCAGCACCCATAGGCACTGTCACTGTGGGCTGAGTTGCTGTTAAATGATTGTGCTGGACTAACTCCATGTGATACAAGCTCTCATTTTGCTGGAGAAGTGGGGGAATGGAAGAAACCTATCAGGGAATAAATTCAGCTTGGTTATTTTCTCTCACAGAGGAAAGATTTGTGAGGTTTGTATAAATAAAATTGCCCAGCTAAAGCAATCAGTGTTTCATTAATGGACATTTTGCAGCTGAGGCAACTTTTTTCCCAATGTATCAGAAGGCTCAACCTTTTCTGGGTTTCAAAACATTGGTTTGGAGTGTCTGTTCTGGCTTTCAAACACTCTGGTGGTAGGAGAAAAGATCAGCTGTCATATTCACACAGGAGTAAGTAAAAAAAAAATGGGTTTAGGACAATTTTCTAGAAAGAAAACACAACTTTCCTTATAGTGGGGTGCAGTTTATTTGGAGTGGAATGCAAGTCTCAGCTCTGATGTGCTTCAGGCTTAGGGAAGATATTTATTTCTCCCTCTCTTCCTTGTCTGTCTTTTGGAAAATGTTTTCCCTATTTTCTTTCAGCCATAAATTGTCATTATACACTCAGATCTGCAGTTTTAGAGGCACTTCATGTTCATGCAGAGCTCGTAGGGCTGTCATTTGTTGTTCACTGCTCTGTCAGGGCACCTGGGGTACAGAATAGCTCTGAATCCATGGAAAAGGGCAGAGGGGAGAGAGAGGGAGGGAGGAAGAAATTGGGAATCTCATTAGGAACTACACAACCTCCACTCTGAGCTTCCCCAGACACCTGATGGTGCTGCAGTGAAAGCATCAGTGTCCCACAAAAACCAGCTGGACACCCTTTGGGAAGGCAGCATTCCCTAAAGCCTGTGCTCCTCCCAGGAAAGCAGCCTTCCACAGGAAAACTATCCTGACTTCCAGAGGCTGCTATGGTGGCCAGTGCTCCTCCTGAACTTTGTCTGCCATCAGGGTAGCATTTAGGATATTTTATTTTTTCTGAAAATAACCATCTGGGGTTTTTTTTCGATATCTGGCGAGATCGGTCATTTCGCATGAATCACCTAATTCATCCCAGATTTTGGACTTTGATATTTATTTTGAGATCCTTCTTATTTTGGAGCACAGCAAAGGGTACATTTCTCAGACCATTTTACCCATTTCATCCCATAAAGAATGAATAACAATTACCTAACTTGAAGATTGTTGCTCAACCACAGTTGTTAAGTGAAATCATACTCTGCTCATGGTTCAAGTATACATCTTTGTAGCAAAGGAAAGATAAATAAATTATGATCCTAACCAACAGTGGGTAATTAGATGCTCAATATGGGCAGGAAAGCGGAACAAACACTGAAATTGGTCTATAGGAGTGAACAATTTGTACTGCAAAAGCCAGTAATGAGTCCTGGAGCCATCTGACCTCTGTCAAGTCCTTTTTAATGTATAAAAGCTCAACATTTTAGTCTGAGGTTGGTGGGTTCCCCAGAGAGAGCAGATATACAGGGAGGGAGGCCAAGGACAGTTTTTCTGCTTGAAAATCAGCAGAGCATCTCCACAGCGCAGGATCTCAGCACCCACCAAGCTCCATGAGCTGGTTTTGGTTTGCTCAGAGCCTGGCAGACACCTGAATTTCAGCTGGAGCTTTGGCAGTGCCAGGAATTGCTCCATCGTGCTGCTGGTCCTGAGGATGCTGATTTGGGCAGAGCAGAGCAGACAGGTAGAGCAGGGAGGGGTTTTGTTCCTTTTGAGGGCAAGGTTCCTTTTGTGGTGATATCTCCTTAAACACTCTCCTCACCTCAGTACAGCTGATGTCAGTGGCCATGCCATGGTTTGTGTGGATGAATGTTTTGAGGGCAGGAATTAATTAATCAGTCCTGTGATCTGGTGAGGGGCACAGCCAGCACTGAGGAATTTCTTGCTGGGAGGAGATGCAAAGAGGTGCTGCTGGTGGAATTCCCTTCCCTGTGTGCTGACACAGGACAAAGCAGCCCAGAATGGGGATATCCTGATGTCCTGGAAAGGCTCCTTGCAGGCCACAGAGGTACAGGATGTTCAAGCAGTACCTTTGGCATTGAAAGGGCTCTGTTCTGGTAATCTCATATTTGCAGAGAGTTTCTGCTGGAGGCTGAGCAGGCAAGGCAGGGGAAGATCCCTTTATTCACATAATCCCAGCAACAAGAGGGTGACCAGGACACAGCCAAGCAGCACAATAACAATGGATAAGCAAGAGCTGGAGCACACACTGGGCTTTTTTAAACTTCTCTCCATCATGGACTTGTCAGAGTCATCACAGAGTCTTACCTGTTCCCTTACAAGCCCAGGCTGTCACCAGGCTGACACTGAGCAAACACACTCACAAGGAATCAGGAACATTTGCTCAAATACAGGGCTTGAATTTGCTTTTCCACAGAGCTTTGAGTCATCTCAGCAAATCTGGGAGTTGATTTCTGGTTTGTTTTTTTAACCTGGCATCCTATGGAAACAGCAAATGTTCAGTCATATGGATGTGTATAAGTGTTGTTTGGGGGTTTTTTCCCTCTGTTTTCCCATTCCTTCCCCCAGTGTATTTTGCACCCAGTGGATATTTTGCCTCCTAATTCTGGTCAGAAAATTAGAGAACCATGTTTTAGTGGAGACCACTCTGTTTCCTGTCAAATCCTTGGCTTTCCAAAGTGAAGTGGAACATTACTGAGGGATGGTGAATTCAACTCTGGCACAGTCAGCTTCTGCAAGGAAGCAGCAGAAGTGAAACTATGCTTGTTCAATCACCTACCTCCACAGAAAAAAATAAATACATTTATTAAAA
>VZRX01001277.1:27748-52897 GCA_013398075.1 Notiomystis cincta
CCTCTCCTCTCCTCTCCTCTCCTCTCCTCTCCTCTCCGAACCTCTCCGAACCTCTCCGAACCTCTCCGAACCTCTCCGAACCTCTCCGAACCTCTCCGAACCTCTCCTCTCCAAACCTCTCCTCACCAAAAGGTCAGTGAAAAACATTTCTGTGATTTTCTTTTTTTCTTTAAATTGCTTTAAGAAGTTTTAAGAAGCTTTTTTTCTCCCAGGATAATCTAATGACTGGAATTGCCTACAGGACACAGTGACTGAACTTTGGGATTGGTGTACAAAGTGTTCAGGTGATCATTAGATGTTTCTGGAGGAGAACCAGCCCACTTGCTGTTGGTGAATTGTTCTATAGTCAATACACAGCTGTCACAATTATTTTAGGAATGGTCTGAGTCCTTATCTGGATAGAAAAGAAAATTGATTATCTTGATTATCAAAGCATGGATGTTAGGGCTTGGCAGATGAAGGGTTAAGACACCTGTGTACTTTCACCTCAGCATCCCAAAGCTTCTTTGAGTTGTAGGACAAAAACCTCAGATCTATGAAGTGACTGTAAAAATTCTTGGAGCACACAAAATTTATGTGTGTGATGAAACAAGGAATCAGGAAGAGCAATGGAAAATTTGAAATTAACAATCCATAATTTAAATATTTACATCCTCTGTATGGGGTTGCAAATGAAAACCTGTGTTACCACACAGCATAAAACCACCTGGAAATTCTTTCCACAAATGCCAGGCAGACCCTGCCTACAGTGGCTTGAGAGAACTTGTTCACTCTGTAGTGGGGAGAAAAACTCTGGGGATTAAGTGAAGTTTCTCTTTTCAAACAAGTCCTTGGATGTTGCACAGGGTACTCAGAGAAGCTGTGGCTGCTCCTGGATCCCTGGAAGTGTCCAAGGGCAGGTAGGACATTGGGGCTTGGATCAGCCTGGTTCAGTGGAAGGTGTCCCTGCCCATGGCAGAGGATTAGAACAAGAGGACCACTTCCAATCCAAACCATTCCATGATTCTGTGTATGATTTCCTCCACAGGAGAGCTAAAAATTTACATAAATGAGCAGTTGTAAGCCTCTCGTGCCCCTCCTCACCAGCACCACCATCCTGCCCCACTCTCAGGCACCCCACAGGCCCCTGCAGTGTGTGCCTCTTTCTTCCTGACATCCAGTCCTGGTGCCACCTCCGTGCTCAACTTGCTATGTGCCTCTTTAGGCTGCNTTTTCTCTGACTTTTTTCCACCCTCCAATCTGAACCTCCACTGGAGCAGTTTAAGGCCATTTCCTCTCATTCCTTCCCTTGGGACACAACAGCAGAGCCCAACCCCACCTCACTGCACCTCCAGTCCAGGAGTTGTAGAGAAACAATTTTATTCTTTCTTTTTTATTCTCCTCTCCTCTCCTCTCCTCTCCTCTCCTCTCCNAAATTGATTATCTTGATTATCAAAGCATGGATGTTAGGGCTTGGCAGATGAAGGGTTAAGACACCTGTGTACTTTCACCTCAGCATCCCAAAGCTTCTTTGAGTTGTAGGACAAAAACCTCAGATCTATGAAGTGACTGTAAAAATTCTTGGAGCACACAAAATTTATGTGTGTGATGAAACAAGGAATCAGGAAGAGCAATGGAAAATTTGAAATTAACAATCCATAATTTAAATATTTACATCCTCTGTATGGGGTTGCAAATGAAAACCTGTGTTACCACACAGCATAAAACCACCTGGAAATTCTTTCCACAAATGCCAGGCAGACCCTGCCTACAGTGGCTTGAGAGAACTTGTTCACTCTGTAGTGGGGGGAAAAACTCTGGGGATTAAGTGAAGTTTCTCTTTTCAAACAAGTCCTTGGATGTTGCACAGGGTACTCAGAGAAGCTGTGGCTGCTCCTGGATCCCTGGAAGTGTCCAAGGGCAGGTAGGACATTGGGGCTTGGATCAGCCTGGTTCAGTGGAAGGAGTCCCTGCCCATGGCAGAGGAGTAGAACAAGAGGACCACTTCCAATCCAAACCATTCCATGATTCTGTGTATGATTTCCTCCACAGGAGAGCTAAAAATTTACATAAATGAGCAGTTGTAAGCCTCTCGTGCCCCTCCTCACCAGCACCACCATCCTGCCCCACTCTCAGGCACCCCACAGGCCCCTGCAGTGTGTGCCTCTTTCTTCCTGACATCCAGTCCTGGTGCCACCTCCGTGCTCAACTTGCTATGTGCCTCTTTAGGCTGCAAACTGGATTTATTTACTTTGTAGAATACTGCATGGCAGACTGCAGCAGTGCATTCCACCAGGCCACACGGTGCCGGGAAGCTCAGCACAGTGCTGGTAAAAAAAATAAGTGCAGTGATGCCAAAAGTCACAGAATCACAGAAGGCTTGGGGTTGAAAAGGACCTTAAAGATCATCTGGTTCCAACCCCCCCCATCCTCTCACCACTGCCAGCCTTGGTGGCTCTCAGGCCAGACCCATTTAAAACAGGTTTTCCTTGCCAAAGCTTTAGAGGAGCAGAATGTCTAGAACTCAGAGAGCTGCCAAAGTGATATGAGTCAGAAATAATTTCAAACTGCCATTAAAAAAGCCTCTATAACAGAGATGCTACGTGGACATCACTGCTACCTGGTTTGTCATCTGGCCACTGCAGTGACCTGCAGAATTCCCAGGGCTCTGTGCCAGAGCCAAATGCCAGCTCCAAGCACTCAGCTCTTTCAGCATCTCGGGGGTGCTGCACCCTCTCCCCTTGCCACAAAGAGATCAGGAACTGCTCAAATTAAATTCCTTTATTAATGGAATGGTTTTAGTAGACCAGAATTGAAATGGATGAGAGGAATGCTTCTCCTTTATGGCTGCCAGAAAAAGTAAATGTTGTCTACAGACATTACACAGCTTTCTTTTAACCAAAATTAAATACGGTCCGGAGCAAAGCAAGCAATCTGTAGGATTGTACTGTTATGCTGCTGTTACAAACTATTTACATTGGATAAAAACCAGGTGTCTCAAAGCCAGCTATAACCTTAGCTGATTACTGTTGTGATCCCGTGTGTCCTGCCCTCACCTCCCCTTTTTGCTATCAGATATAAATCAGGCATTAGCAAGGTTAAAAAAAGTGAGTGATCCTAAAACAATCACAAGACAAGCTCTGAGCAGCAGAGACAGAGAGCGAGTTCTCCTCCCCACCACCCAGCACTGCTCTGCCACCCTCCTTCGAGATTTAAGGAGTTTAACCCCTCCCTGAAGCTCTTCCCACATCCAACCATCTGTCTCTCCAATCAACTTACTTTCAGTGCCAGGAATCCCCCACGCAGGCGATCCCTGGTAGGAAAATATACATTTTAAATATGCATATTTCAAAGGAGCACGTTTTCTTCTAGCAGTGCTGTGTGCTGTCCCTGCATGTTCACAGTAAAACCACGACAAATAAATATTTGAGGGAACCAGCACAGTGAGTCCAGTTTCACTTTCCAAACGGAAAGTGGCGTGTCTGCTTTCAGTGGTGGCATAAGGCAAAGGTTTAACACAAACCCAATTTTGCTAAGTCATGATCTGGAACAAAGAAATCCTGCCTAATTACAAAATACTTGATTAACAACTCAGCCAAAGGGGGAGATTTGCTGTACAACAAAGCTATTTGCTGAAATAGGACTGAAAAAGAAATAATCCTGAAAAGGACTTCACTTCTGGTTTCACAGCAGACGGACAGCACAGAAAGTAGGTGTTTTCTCAGTTTGCAGAAAAAGGATTATCCAGAATAGTTTGTCCATCCAATCAAACATTACTCTGCTGTAACAACATTGTTCTCAGTTCCCTCTCTCTTTGGTCCTCCTGCCTGTATTTCTCCTCCAGCTTTTGCTTCTCAGAGTCCATACTGTAAAAAGCAGAATCTGTGCTTCTCCTGATCTTCTCAAACTGACTGAAATCCGCCACGTACTTTCCATTTGGAGAGAGGGAAACCACAGGCACGAACTCGTAGCCCCAGTGGATCTCCTCGGGGATGTAGGAAGTCCTGCTCTGGCAGACAGCGCTGGTGGACTCCACCGTGGCATTCAGGAGCACCACGAGCTCAAAGTCCTTCTCCTTGAGGTTTTGAGGTGTGAGGTCTCTCAGAGGGCTGCTTTCATCCAAAATGTGGTAGAAGGTTAAAGGCAAAATGAGAAATGGACTCTCCGAAGAGGAGTCAACATTGAATTTGACGCTGGCTTGGTTCAGCAGAATCCTTTCCCCTTCTTTGGTTTCGTAGGTCTGAAGAAGCTTCCCAGAGAGCTGACATTGTATCAGTAGGCTCTTCCTCATGTTTGCCACTCTGATGACCAGGCAAAGCTCCCCGTTGTGTTTGGTGATGACGGCACAGTGGCTGAATTTAATCGTCTCTGCCCTTTTCTTCGGCCTCGCGATCTTGGCCAGGAAGGTACCAGTGATGAAGATCTCGATCAGGGTGGTGATGACCAGCTGGGCCACAAGCAAGAAAATGGCGTGGGGACACTCCTCGGTGATGAAACGAAATCCATAGCCAATGGTTGTCTGGGACTCCAGGGAGAAGAGGAACGCCCCGGTCAGGGAGTCCACATTCTTCACGCACGGCTCCCGCTTGGGGGAGAACTTGTTCATTTCCAAGTCCCCGTGAAGGAAGGCGATGGCGTAGTAGATCACCCCAAAGAGGAACCAGGTCATAACAAAAGTAGCAGCAAACAGGGTGAGTTTGTACCTCCACTTCATGTCTATGACTGTGGTCCACAGATCCTGCAGGTAGAGCAGGTAAATGCCATCGACCTTGTCTATCCTCACGTTGCTGTGGCCGCTCTTGGACATCACGCGGGGTTTGTGTGCCTTGAGCATGGCGGTGTCGATGCCTCCGTTGACCAGGGGCACACGGGACATGTTGATCTTCGTGGGTTCCATCCTCACAGCTTCAGTCCTGAGGAGAGAAGAAAAGAAGGCTGTTACCTAACGAAGCCAGAGCTGACTCTGAGAAGCATTTGAAAATGTTGATGGAGAGAAGCACAAACATAATCTAAACACGGCAGCGGTGAATAAAAACAGCTGGAATATAAAGTTACCACCATACAGTATCTGACATTACAAATAATTTGATATTCTTTTTTTTTTTTTTTTTTCCCAGGGAAAACAAAATAAAAATCATTCTTTGATTCTGGTGCCTGCCAAGTATGGAGGAGTAGGTTTCTTTTATGATAGCCTGCAAAAGAAATTTGTCAAAGCTGGAATTTTATATCAGTACTTTATTTCTGTAAAAGGCATTAAATATATATTTTTTTCCTTACGTTTCTCTAGAGAAGAGGCTCTTTTTGATTAGTGAGCAGGTTTTCTTTAATGCCCTGAAGAGAGACATCTGATCAGAATTAAAGTCGCTGGGTTCAGAACGCAGATCCAGCTCACCACCTCTGTCCCTTCCTGCGACGGAGGCAGAATGAGCCAGACCAGCTTTCACTGGGAACAATTAACTTCCACAAGTGATTTACTCAGTCGGATCTGGCTCTTTGTGACGGACCTACAACTAACCTAGAGGGAAACAAAGCAGACCTGAGCACATCAAAGGCGAGGTTTGGAATATTTACACCTGGATGCAACACTCTGAAGCTGCCTGCACTGGACAGCACTCCCACATTTTAAGCCGTCTGAAGGGAAAAAAAAAAAATTTATAAAAAAAGTAAGTAATTCACAAAGTCAGCATTCTAAACGTGGGCCCTGACCTGCACGACCCCAGCAATCAAGGGAGCACCCGACTCCTGGATTTGTTTACTGGGCATCAGTCCGGATGGAGAGTGAGAGTGCGGCACCCCGGGCTGGGCAGAGCCCCGGGGCGAGGCAGAGCCCTGCCCGTGCCAGCCGCACGCGGCACGGACCGGGACCGGCTCGCAGGACCAGACAGCGATTACGTAGGGCAAGGACAGTGCATGTTATAGTCGTTCCCAACAACAAAACTTCCTGCTGACAAAAGCAACAAAGAAAAAAAACATCCCATGCATCCTTTGTGCTTTGGCAGGTCTCACAAAAAGGCATTGTTTTGTCCCATTGTTTTCCTCAAAAAGAGCCTCCAAGTCAGTGATTAGTTTTCGCCAACCACTGGAAAAAAAAAAAAAGAAAAGAAAAAAAAAAGTCTTCCTTATAGCTACTTAAAAGAATTTTGCAGGAAGTACAAGATATATTTGTGGGACACACATGTGCCAGCCCAGGACATCAGCATAATTGCTCACTGAAGTACCTTTCCTGTTATGTCAATTAAGGAGAATTTTTGTTTGTGACTGTACTCATCACACTGTTGCAGGTTTTCTGGGAAAGGGTAATTAAACTTAGCCCCCATTAACAACTGTAGCTCATTCCAGTTTTGGCTTAATCACCAACATTTCCCTTCCATAGCCTAGGAACCATTGCCACAGATATATATTTATAAAAGAAAGGAGTGCATCCATGATCCCAGTAGGAGATTCCTTATGTGACAGTCAAATCAACACACAGAGCACAGCATGTCCGGATAATAAACAGGAAAAAACCTTCAAGTGATCTGAGAAAGAACAACGGGAGGAAATGTGGGGGCTGGGAGGGGTAGGGCTGGGAAGGACTGTACATGCAACTGCTCCTCAGGCCAACTCAAACCCCAGCACTGCTGTCAGGGGCAGGCAAATATGTGCAGCCTCTAACGGGAAACCTTGCAGGCAGGTGCATGTTCCTGAGGGAAGAGGCTCCATTCCCACACCAAGCCTCTCCCTGGGTAAGACGCGGATTTCAAAGTCTGCTCTGAAATCAGCACGCTCCTCCCTCTCAAGCACACTTCCCCTTAGCCAGCATTTCCACAGCACCAGAATGAGTTTCCCTGGCACAAACTGCTGTGCCAGGAGCGAGCTGGGATCTCTGCTCCAGTCCCAGGAGAGAGCTGGGATCTCTGCTCCAGTCCCCATCCCACCCCCTTGCTCAGCCTACCTGGATGCCTGCTCCCAGGAGCAATTCCCCAGGAGCTGACAGCTCCTCCTCCCCTGGAGGTCACAGGGATGGGGACAGCCAAGGCTCCACCTTCCCTCCTTTTGCTCCAGCTGGTGGGCTTGGGCTGGAGAGGCAGGGACAGGGCTCCTGTGTCTGAAGGTCAAAGGTACCTCTCCAGGGCCAGGGATGGCCCAAGGACACTCAGCTCTCCACACTCACCATGCCCAGGAGAACCTGGGTCCTGCACCAGGGATGTGGGATGCAGTGGGAATAACAACAGTTATGGAATCATGGAATGGTTTGGGTTGGGAGGGACATTAAAGCCCACTCAGTGCCACCCTTGCCAAGGGCAGAGACACCTTCCACCATCCCATGGTGCTCAAAGCCCCAATCTCCAGCCTGGCCTTGGACACTGCCAGGGATCCAGGGGCAGCCACAGCTTCTCTGGGCGCCCTGTGCCAGGGCCTGCCCACCCTGGCAGAGGAGGAAAAGGTCCAGCCCTCCAAGGGCCTGGTAAGAGTCCTTGCTCTGCCCTGGAATAGGTTGTTCCCTGTCCAAGAATCCTGAAACTGCAGCCTCCCACACCTCCAGACCTGCTAAAGGACAGCACCACAGATATGACACTGAAATGACACTGAAATGCCATGGCAGAAGAGTTCCCCCCAAAAGACAGGAGGTAGGAAGGAAGTTTCAAGGCACAATGTCTTCCCTGGGCTGCACCAACAGAGAGAGGGACAGCTGCAAAATTTGCCATTTCAGGTTTTAAGCTGAGAAGTGAAGCTGTGGTGCAGCCCTGGACAAGGCTGTCACACTCCTGACTGTTCCAGCTCACAGCCAAGGCTGTTTCTCAGAGTCCATCTCCCCTGTCCCTAATGCTGACCCCCACATGTGGCAGAGAGGGAAATTCTGGAGTCTGCCATAGGTGAAAGAGGCTTTTTCAGAGCTCCCTCATCATCTTCTGTGTCCTCCCTTGATTTGTGACAAAGTTACTCAGCTTTACAGCCACTTCCTGAAATGGATCCCAGCCAATTTCTGGTGCTTTTTTTGGTGGCAAGCTATTTTTTGTGTGTGTGTGTTGATTTGCTTCCTTTTTTATTTTTTTTTTTTTTTCTCTCACATCACTCTTTCCTGTGTGTTGCTGAATTCCTCTAGTGCTCTTTTCCTCCCCAGGGAAATTCCTCTTGGTTTCCTTTCCCTGCAGAAATACTTCCCTTCTCTGCCACACTGACAGGGGAAGAGAGGATCTGTCACACTGCCTCTGCTCCCAGCCAGCAGCAATCACTTGGGGGAAGAAACTCTGATGAAACCATCAGTAGGAAAAAGAAAATAGGGCTTCAGAGGAGGATTCTCTCCTGCCCCGAGTTTCCCACTGCTTCCTGAGTGTAGTGACCATAATATCCCAAAATAAATCATTCCTGAGTGTCTGGATGTGCAAAAAATACATTATAACAGCTGAATTGCTATTTCTATTGCTTATAGAAGCACCTCACATTCAGTGCTCTGACAATCAACCCCAGCACCTCAACCAAAATACTTTGGTTTGTTTGGTTTATGCTCACTCTAAATCACAAAGCACATGTACCACAGTAAGTTAATATGAGCAAACAAGCTTAAATAATAATAGTAATACACATTTTCAAATTAAAAGAACTTCTTCTGTCCCCCAGCTGATTTTACACTGCTAAATTACTTTTTATTGCTGTAAATCAAAGTGCAAATAAAATTGAGCCGAAGTAGAGTTAAGGAAGCACACTTTAAGAGGGAAGAAAATGAAATTGTCTCAGGCTTGTCTAGCATTCTAGTGCCCTCTGAATTACCTCCTTTCCTCACCAGCCCTTCTGGAGCAGCCAAAGGAGACTCCCCCTCAGAGCATATGGAAGTTCAGTGCAGACAAAGTCAATAAAAGGCAGAGCTACATACCAAACCACCAAGCATGAATACCTTGACATTAAGGTAATTCCAGCAGCCAGGGATCTAACCAGCACATTATCCCTGCTTCCAGGGAGCACATTATCAGGGAGCCGAAGCCAGCTTGCATGCACGCAAAAATGTTCCTCTTGCATGGAGCCAGCTTTGCTTGTGCAAGATCTCTCTTGGCAGACACAAGTGATTAAAAGAGTACAGGAGCATGACTTGTTCGAAGGGCCTCAGCTGTTTTTCTTTTTTTTTTCCCCCCAGTCAGATATGGCTTTGCCACTGGAGCAAATCCTCACGCATGCTTCGCTGCCACTCCGATACGGGGGCAGAACTTGAGCTGTTGTTTCAACCAGCAGAAAAACCATTAGCAGGCTTGGCATCGAAAAAATGAAAAGCCAGGGGTGAGGAAAGAAAACATTGAGGAGGGCTGCATAATCTCCAGATCTTTCCTAGGTCTGGCGTGGTTCAGTAGGTTATAAAAGTGCCTCCTGAATTCTCAGTGCTCTGCGTAGCATGAACATCCTCCTCCCTCTGGGCTGAGCACCAGGTTATGCTGTACAACTGTCAGCCAGCAAAATCCTCCTCAGTGGCTCAGTTATGGAATTCAAGAGGAGCAGAAGTTGAGGGAGGGAGGGGAGGACAGGCTGTGAAAAGGTGCTTTGCCTCTGGCACAGCCACGCAGCTGGACACTGCTACCCTGAGCTCCAAAAAGAGCCCTTCAGTGCTAGGACCCACCAGGGAGTGGTGACAGGCAGGCTTGAAAAGCTAAGCTTACACATTTTGGGGTTGTATCACAAAAAGACTGAGATGAGAGAGCTGTAAATACACCCTCAAGTCAAAATCAGCTCCCAAAGCTGTGCCTTCAGGAGCCACCCATCAGCACAGGGCAGTCCTCGGAATGGTCACTCTCTCCAGTCTGGTTCCCAGGAGCAGCTGAAAGCAGGGGCACATCCTGGGCCACCACAGGCAGGGCCAAGGGATGCAGTGGTCAAGCCAGAGATGTATTTTTCATCACTCACTCAGGGCCAGGGCAACAACCATTCACAGAGCAAGATAAGGAAGCAAAAACCCAAGTCCATCTGTCTCTCCTAGGCTGCTGCCTGCTGGGCATGGAAGGTGAACTAAAGCTGGAGAAGTCTCATGTGTTGTTTCTGAGGGAGATTTGCCCAGGAATGTTGTTGATTCCCAGGGCAGGGTGCAAGGCTTTGCAGTAATTATGGATTTACACAGAGGAGCCTTCAGGACTACACTGATGCAAAGAGATAGAAAAACAATCGAGGAGGCAGAATGGAGGCAAGAGATGGCTCAAAGCTTATTGGAATTAATGGAGAAGCTCCCAGTGATTCCCAAGGCCTCCAAGGGGAGAAAAAGCACATCTTGCAAGGGAATGAGCAGCTAACACATTGCAAGTGAGCATCCACCTTTCCAAAATCCTGCCCTCCAGCCTCTGCCCAGGGCTCTGGGGTTGAGCAGGGGACTTGGCTGTGCCCATCCTTCAAGTCACCAAAGTGTTCTTTCTGGAAGAAGTAAACAAACTCCTCACTTCATGAAACTCTTCTTTTTGTGCTCAGCAATATGGTTTATGCACTGTTGGAAAAAAAGAGAAAGGTTCCCCAGAAACCTCTCCTGCTTTTTTTTTTATATTTTACAAATGGCTTTTCTTCAGCAGGGCAGCATGAAACACTTTAGAATGCCTCCCTTGCTGGCACATTGTTGCTCCAAAATCTTTTCAAACACTGGGAGAGCACAGTTAAGCATTTAAAACCTGCCCGTGCTGTGATGCTCTTCCCACCCACAAACCCTTTCCTCATTCTTGCTGTGCAAACCATCCCTGGCTCTTTCTACACAGACAAGTCTGAACAGACTCCTGGGATCTTGCCCTCTCTCTTTCTGGGAAGTTGGGTGCCAGAGCTGCTCTGCAAGGCAGAAAATGACATTTATTGTTGCATTTTGCTCATTGAGCTCATACCCTGCACTTCCACTTTCAGTTACATCTTGGGCTGCTGTGGGAACATTAAACATCTCAGCACAGAGAAGGAACTAAGCTGGGACAGAACAGGAGTCATGTCCTGCCCCCATTTGAGCTTAGCAGCCAATATAAAGCCAGGACTAAATTTTCAGAGAGCTTAATGCCAACTTCCAACAGCTAAATCCTGTCATCCTTCCTCCCTGGAGGTATTTCTCTTTACCACCAGGGTGTCACTCATTATCCTGCTTTCCCTCATTTTGTTTTGTATCCCATTCCTCTCCCCTTCCCAAAACTCTCTGTGAATCAAAAGATCCAAGCCAGGAGTGCTTACCCCAGGAGTGTGTGGCCCACTGCATAATGCAAAAATCTCCCTGTAGGCTCACACCAACTATTCCTGACCTCTCCATCACATCAGAGAATCATGGAATCACAGAAGGGTGTGGGTTGGAAGGGACCTTAAAGCTCATCTCGTTCCAACCCCCTGCCACAGGCAGCACCAGCTCTGTTTGCAGTGGTTTCAAACTTTGCAAAGCTTCATTTAGTGCAAGGTCTCCCCTCCCCATCCTCCCAGCTCCTTATCAGTCAGAAATGTGGGGACAAAGCCTCAGACTCAGGGAGGAGGCCCACCTTCACCTCCAAGGGAACACAAGTGGCAGCAGCCACACGGTTTGGGGAGCCTTGCTGTGCAGGAGGGAGGTGGAGAAGGAGAGCAGGGGATATGTTGGGAGAAGATTGAAGACAAGCCAAGGAATGCCTGATTTTTTGGCTCTTCCTGCTTAGACAGGAGATAAATTAATCCATGTGGTGTTTTGTGGCATGCCTGAACGCAGAGCTCCTGGGCACCCAGCAGGGTGAGGGTCAGGGATGAAGGCACCTGTACACATTCCAGCACGAAACACAAGCTGGGCAGGGATTTTCTGCAAAATAGTTTTTCACTTAGTCAACTCAGGCCTACCTAAGTCCTTCCTAAGTACTTAATTCCTTTCTTGGGACCAAGCCCTTGGCCAGCCAGCTGCTCTGGCTGCTGGGAGAGTGTTTTCACGCTGCTGTCTTCTCCATCCCAGAGTGGGGACAGGCCACCTCTCCAAAGCACAGCTTCCAGGGAAAAGGCCCCCACAGAGGCTGGTGCTGCCTTTTTTTGTCTGATTTCAGGGCTGGGGCTCAAGGTGGCTGAGTTGTTTGCCCCAAAGGCATGTTTTCCCTTGATTTCTGCCTCTTTGGATACTGCCTGGTTTAAATCACCTGGCTGCAATCGGCCTGCACGAGCTCATGTGCCAAGAGTTTCATGTTTCTGTACCCAAATGAAGGGTGTCAGTGTTTTCTTCCAGTGTTTGAGTCACAGAGTGGCAGCTTCATTAGGCAACAAGGTAGAAAATAATGAGTCTGAAGCCATTTAGTGCTCACGTTGAGTCTAATGAAGTTCCCAGGGAAGGGAATCCCCTCCCAGGTCAGCACAAAAACAAAGGGAGGGACTGGGCTGCTGTAAGGGAAACCCTATAGGAGCCTCCCAGTTCCTAAAGGGGGATGGAGAAGGACTTTTCACAAGGACATGGAGGAACAGGACAAGGAGGAATGGCCTTAAGCTGAAGGAGGGAAGCTTTTGGTGTTAGGAAGGAATTGTTCCCTGGGAGAGTGGGGAGGTTCTGGCACAGGGTGCCCAGAAAAGCTGTGGCTGCCTCTAGATCCATGGAAATGTCCAGGGCCAGGCTGGAAACTGGGGTTTGGATCAGCCTGGGACAGTGGAAGGTGTCCCTACCCATGGCAGGTGTGGAATGAAATGGTTTTAAGGTCCCTTCCAACCCAAACCATTCCATGATTCCATGATAAGCTTGCTGGGACTGTCATTCCCACCTCACCACAGGCTGGCTGTGTCCTCACTTTCCCTTCTTTCACAGCAGACAAAGGACAGCACCTTGTTTTTAACCTTCTCAGTACTCACCCATCACTTCATCATTTTGAATAACAGTAATAATTACAATAAAGTCAAACTCAGAGCAACTGATTTGCCAGTCTGCAGCTGGTTTGAAATTTGCTGCATCTGTTTCAGAGCTGAGGAGGGGTTAGTGGAACAGAAAACTGCTCTGCTTTCTTCCCTTGTTTGTTTGCTTTTTCATCCAAATTCATTTCTTGGCCTAATAAAAATCTGGTTTTGTTTAAAAACAAGCAAGCAAACAAACCCCCAAACAGACACTTCCTCTGGATTTTTAATTTCAGTTGTCAGCAGGTGGTTGAAAATGAAGAGGAGTGTGCCAAGTCATGGCAGGGAGAAAAGTTAGCGCTTTGCTGGTCGTTCCAAAATTTGGATAAAACAGCTGCAGGCTGCCTTCCCCAGGGCTGCTGCTTCTCCCTGCCTCTCAGCTGGGACAGGAAAGACATTTATCAGGCAGCAGTGGGACATTTCAGAGCAGTTAGAGCAGACAATTTACAGTGGTTTGTGCCCCTCTTTATCGTGACAGATCCACTGATGCCCCAAACCCAACGTTGGACACCACAAGAGCATCACATCTTGCCTGAATCCCAACCCTACAAGGAAGGGAACACATCCTGGGGCTCAGCAGCTCTCTTTTTAATTACAATCAGTGCTGCCAGTTCGTTGCACTGTGTCCCAGTCAAGTTGGGGTTTGTTTTTAATTAGTCACTGCACACCAGGGCTGTCTCAGAGCTGGGTGGAGGTGTGGCCGTGGGGGTGAGGCTCCCTGCAGGGTGCTGGGGCAGAGTTTTCACTCTGCTTTCTCCCCATAAATCATATTTCCAGTAAATCACAGCTCTCCTTTAGCCCATGCCACGAGCTCATTAAGAATTGCTTTAATACCCCATGAATACCCCACAAATGTTATGTACATGTCCTCTGCAGAGATAAACCTGCTCGTAATTTTCCATCTCTAAATCTCAGCACTGAAATATCAAGCTATGAAAAGTTTTCCACCAAAAAATTATTAAAATTCCTGTGCCTTTTAAATATCTAAAAACCTCAATAATATTGAAAGTAATGGTAGGGTGCAAAAGGCCAGGTAAGGGGAAAAAAATCATTTTATTTAAAGGTCTGTATACTGGTAACCTTTTCTTCTTCTATTCCTAATGTGGACAAAATCAAATCTAACTGTGGGAACAGCACACCTTGGCCCAGCAGGAAGGTGGATGCTGTTACTGGAGTACAATTTTTCCTATAAAAGATTTTCTGGATCGCTTTTACCTGTTTGTTGTAGCTGATTTGTGCTGCTTCATGTAGGCAGAGCAATGATAAATACAGAGTAACCTGCTAAATAATCCAAATTTTTGTCATCTCTGCATGGCTAGGACACAGCAGTGAATTTGAAACGATGATGTTTGCCATTCTACAAAGCACATTTCCAAGAAAGAAGGATTGGTTTGTCAGGGTTTCATCTTAAAACTTGTTGCAAGTTGATTTTCTCAGGAAGTTATTTGGTTATGAAGAATTGCCCTGCCTGTGTGAACAAGTTCACACTGTGGAAAATGTTTGCAAAAAGAAACTCTTCTCTCATGCTGGCAAAATGCAGCCTGTGAGACAAAGTACCCACTTCTCTCACCTAAACTTAAATTATTTTTAAATTGGATGTCTTTCTGTCTTAGGCAAAGCACAGAAGATGCTACTGGCACAGCAGGGGCACATATAACTGACTTATTTTTTGATAATTAGTTACTTTACTGTGAATTACACTAATTGTGGACAATTTTCTCTTTGAGGGACACAAGAGCTTTAAAAATTTTCATTCCTACCCTGTTTTCTCTGCATTACAAAGATCTAAAATTGCATTAAGTACCCATTTCCTTTGATTTTCCAGGTCTGAAAAATGGAGAGCAAGCTCTGCTTCATCTCAAATATTTGGAAGGTACATCACCAAAACAAAACTTTAAAATTTTTTAAAGGCTGGAGAGAAAATTCAATAATGATACTTCACAGGCAAACATTTATCCTGTCAGGATTTACACAGAAGTCAGAGGTTTATTCCTTCTGTTTTAAAATATCATTCCATGGTGTGTGAGCTCAGCTGGTCAGAGCCTGGTGCTAAAAACACCCAGTTTGGGGGTTCAATCTCTGTCATTCCCTTAAAAACTGGGCTTGATGGTCCTTGTGGGACCCTTCCAACTCAGAATATTCTGTGATTCTGTGTTCCCCAGTCCTGTAGAGCACAAGCAGTTGCAAATCTAAACCATTTATGTGGGAGGTTTTGCTGTATCCAGAGTCAGTTGTGGATGCATCTTCTTTCACACACGTCCCCCTCTGTGCCATTATTACCTTTAATAAAGTCTCTACATCTTGAAACAAAATCATTTCCTCAAATGTCCCGTCTTGGACTCATCCACAAGGACCAGGAACCACCCCCTGGGGCTGTGGTCTCAGAACAAAGTGCTTTGCCAAAGCATTTCCCAAAGATGTGCTGGGTTCACCCTGGGGCTCACATCCCTGTCCCCATCCCTGTCCCACTCCTGTCCCAGCCCTGCTGTCCCCAGAGGGGACAGAAATGGTCATGGGAGTCCTCTAAAGCACTAAAATTCTGGGCTAATGTACAAACCAGGGCCTTCCACCTGCCTCTCTGAGGTGGTCAGGCAAGAATTAAAGATATCACTGACACTTCCCCATTGGTGCAGGGTTGCTTAAATTCAGCACTGCCCAAGAGTTTGGTTTCAGGGCAGCTTTCTCTCTTTTTTTTTCTTTTTTGGTTTGGTTTTTTTTTTTTTTGGTGTTCCTGACCAATCCATGGATGTGGTTAATTTAAAGTTTAAAAGGCTTTTGCTCACACACATACACACACCCATATATGTTTTCCACTGAAGTCTGTGCTTTTTTCCTAGACCCACCCAAATTCCAGTACAGAGCTCACTCATGTGCCAAGCTCCTCTACTCTCCTTGCAATGAGTGGAAAAATGCCCTTTTTTCCACTCCTGCACATTTTAGATGGAGAACCATGTAGAGGAGAAGCAAGAATTTAGTTGTACCTATGATTTCAGAGCAGAAAAAGGGAAAAACCTCAGTGTTGTCCATGGGAACACTCTGTACCTGAGGTTTATGAGGTTCTGAGCTCCAGTGCTTGCTTGGGACTCTGAGCTGGAATTGTGGAGTGCTAAGGAGATTTAAAAATTAATAAATGTGAAGGAAAAGTAGCTGCTGGTTGGTAAAACTCAATTGTGTTCCTGTGAAGAACTTCACACTCCTGAATGTTCAGGTGGAGGCTGAGAGAAAATCAAAGATTATTGGGTAGAAACGCTGGGGAGTTTCAAGTGGGAATGGCTTCAGCTGTGTCATTCCCTGCCCCCTTCAACAGCAAATTCATGGAATCCCAGAAGAGCTTGGGTTAGAGGGACCTGAAATCCCATCCCACCCACTGAGATGGGCAGGGACACTTTCCACTATCCCAGGCTGCTCCAAACCTTGTCCAGCCATGGTCTGAACTTGGGGAAAGGTGGTGGACCAAGGGCTGTAACAACAAACAAGCTCCAAGCAAAGCCTTTTCCATTTCTCTGGCCTCCATAGGGATTCTCTGGTGCCTGGTTCAGGCTGGTCCCCCTCGATTTCCTCTTCTCAGGGAAGGCATTAATAAAACCTCTGTGACTTACAGAGCTCCCTGTTTTCATGGAGCTTGTTGGAACATAATTTCTGAAGCCTCTGTTCACCTGCCAAGCCAAGCTGAAATTAGCCCACGGATTTAAAGACGTGGGCTGGTTTTTATCCTTTCACTCTTAGGTGATGGAAATTAAAATAGGCCAGGTTAATTATTTATCCTTTCCATCAGCAACACGCTAACATTGCACAGGAGCTTATTGTCACTCACAGATGTTCAAAAATTGGAATAAAAATAGATAGATTTTTAAGAAGAAGCTGTTTCCTGAGTTTCTTGACTGGGAGGTTACACAGCCCAGCTCTGTGTGATTTCCAGATAAACTCCCAAGGAATCAGAGGGAAAAGAATTTTTGTTTTCCTCATTGCTCTCCCAAATTGCTTGATCCCTGCCAATTTCCATGACACAGACCCCTCAGTCTGCTGCAGAGACTGTGGCTTCAGAAAGGGAGGAAATAGCATGAAAGTACTGGTGCACATCAATGTTTTTGGATTTTCTGGCCAAACCAGAAATATCAAAACAAAATTTAAAAAAAAAAGAAAAAAGCAAAAAAGGTTTCAAGTTTTCTGGTAAAATTAAAAATAATAATAATAATAATGAAAAACAAAACAAAAAAAGGTAATTCTGGGTGTTTGTTCAAACCAAAACTAAACCTTTCTTTTTGAGGTTGGCACAGATATGTGTGTGTGTATGTGTGTCTCATTTAAACCAGGTGAGGAACAAAACATTCCTTGGAGTGACAGATGGATCTCACTTCCACAATGTCCAAATACAATTGTTTTACTCTTCAAAATTGGTTTGGTTGGTTGTTTTCTTTCATCTAAACCTGCATTTTCAGCCCATAAGACTTCTGGTTGAGAAGTCTCTGCCAACCATAAGGACCACGTGGGTTGGTTTGGTGACAAGTGACACTTGGCCTGTCCTGGTGGTTGGGATCTGGGAACACCACTACAAATCCCTCCTCATTTTCCTTTTCCTCACAGTTTCTTAGGAACCTCCACAAAAGCACTGATAAAGTGCCCAAACAAGAGAAAAACCTCACGCTGCTTTTCAAAGCCCCTGTGTTTCCTTGCTCTCAAAGGAGCCTGTTTTGCTGGTTTATTTACACATCCTTTATCTTTACTGCTGCTCCTTTATGAGGCCAAATCATCTCCAAAGCTCCTGCAATCTTTTACAGTTGGGAGCTCGGGAAGGTCCAGCTTTGATCACTGGAGCAATCAGGCTGAATAGAACATTGTTCCTGCTCCGACGAGAATTTTTTCCGACTGCGCTCAGGACACCGCAAACTTATTTTTAAAACCCTACAAACGCTCAGCAGCTCCTCTACCTTGTTTTTTTGTGAGTTTTACAGATGCCGTGGGTTTCAGGAGGCACTTTGATGTTTTCCAAGCTGCCTGATTTATGAGAACAAAAAATACCACCGTTCCCCAATTATTTTCTGTCGCCTTGTAATAAGGCTCGACGCATCAATGGAAATTCAGTCTAGGCACAAAGAATAACTGGGGAATGAGGAAATCAACTGCATCTCCCACAAGAGATCATTCTTCCAGTGGAAAAATCAACCTTTTTGATCTCTAACCCTCTGTACTTTTCCTGTAATATTTAATAAAGCCTCCATTTTCATTGGAAAACACGATGGGAAATGTGTAACTGGTAGACCTTTCTGTGTTATTTTAGTGCTGTTTATATTCTATTTTAGTGCTGTTTGAACAGAATTCATATTTTGTAGGTAAGTGCTGAAGATAAGTGGTGGCAAAAAGCAGCTGAGCAGGGCTGTGAATATCTCAGATTTCAGATGGGGTGAAGATCATGGCAGTGCTGAAAGTCCAGGGACTGTCACTCCTCCAGCCAGGTGGCAAAGCAAAGCAAACTCCTCCATTGTCACCATTCTGGTGACATCCTGCCAAATCAAGCCTTTCCCAATGGAAAAAAACTCTTTCTGAAAAGCTGTTCCCCTGCTCCACTTGCTGCACAGTTCAGGTTTCTGCTCTGCAGGCAGCTCAGTGCCACAGCATCTCCCAAATCCACCTTTTCTTCCAGTCCAGAGTTTCAGTTTATTAATTAACATTTCCCAATGCTCCTCCTGCTCACAGTCCTTCTCATCTGTCCCACTCAAACTTCTGGGATAAAAATCTTATTTCTTTTCTGCTATTTTGACCATTTTACTTTCCCCTTCATCAATTCAAACACATCTTTCACTTCTTTATACCCCTAAAGGTCACAGTCTAACCTTTCCACAGCTGCTGCCCTGGCCCCCATAGCTCTGCTTTCTTCTGCTTTTTGTTGGCATCTCATTCCTCTTTGTCATCAGATCAGTCTCTAAGGGTGTTTTTTTCCATCTTTCCTGGTTTAGACTTCTCCCATTCTACAACAGCTTCCCATGTGACACAAATAAAATTCCCCTCTTCCCCATATCCTGAAAATCCACCTGTTTCGAGGCACAGCTCCCAAACACTTCTCCCCATCACTGTGCTCACCTACAAAGTTCCTCCTGTATGTCACTCACTGATAGATCTGAAATAATTTAGAGCAGATCCAAAGTTTTCCTTCCTGTTCATGTGACTGAAAAGTGTGTTTGCACCTGCTGTGGGGTGAGAAATAATTTGTTCTGACTGTGAGCTGTGGTCAGCCTCAGCATGGATAACGAGTTTTTCCAGGATGGAAACCTGGGATACCTTGAGGGATGGATGTGCCCATCTCCCTGCGGTGCCTGATGACCTGAGACCAGACCCTGAACTTTTAGACAGTTGAAATTGTTTTCTTCTTGCACTTCTACAGCAAGGCCAGAGCTTTTAAAAGCTGCCAAGTTTATTTATTCCATGAAAATCAACTGTTCCAGTGAAGGTACCCCTCTCCTCCTGGAAGGGTGAAAATTACACATTAATTACCTGGTGCAGGTGTGCATTTTAAGCTGGAATATCCTAAATAAATACAGGTCATTCTGAGTTGTACTCTTGAAGCCTTTCAGGTGAAATCCTGTGGGAAATTTTGTGCTGTGTGGGATCCTAGGTAACATTACACACCGTGATGTGCCCTTTCCATCACACACACGGTTTAGTTGTTGTAAAAATTCCAAATTACTCACTGAAGCTGATGAACAAGTTTCTTATATAAAAACAACCCATCTAGGAATCTGAAATAAGTGTAGGGTATGTCTGCTCTATTTTAAAGATTCTCACTCTGTTACATTCCCTGCCACAGGTCAGCTTGGTTGTCTGTGTCAGCAACATGGAAACTGTGCCCATGTCCCTCACCGAAATATGGATTCATCAAGCTTGAGGGTCTAAAAGGCTTCCTCATCCATGATCTCAGAATCACAGAATCATCAAGGCTGGAAGAGCCCTTCAGGATCATCCAGTCCCAGCCCAGCCCCACCAGCATCACCCCAAACCCTGTCCCCAAGGGCCACATCCAGACTGCTCCTGAACACTCCCAGAGACAGAGACTCCAAACCTCCCTGGGCAGCTCATCCCAAGGCCTCACCACTCTGCCAGGGAAATTTTCTCTTCCAACCTCCACCCTGAGCCTGCCCTGGCCCAGCCTGAGGCCGTTCCCTCTCCTCCTGGCCCTGTTCCCTGGGAGCAGAGCCCGACCCCCCCTGAGCCCCCTCCTGTCAGGGACTTGTGCAGAGCCACAAGGTCCCCCCTGAGCCTCCTTTGCTCCAGGCTCAGCCCCTTCCCAGCTCCCTCAGGACTTTTCCAGCCCCTTCACAGCTCCCTTCCCTGCCCTGGACACGCTCCAGCCCCTCCAGGGCTCTCCTTCAGGAGCCACCACTGGCCCCAGCCCTGGAGGGGCTCTCAGTGCCCAGCACAGAGGGACAATCCCTGCCCTGCTCCTGCTGGACACACAATTCCTCCTCCAGCCCACGGGCCAGCAGCCTCTTGCCCACTTGGGCTCATGTCCAGCACCCCCAATGTTTTCATCTGTGCAATTCCAAAATATGAACACCCTACCTCCTACACCTCTGGCACCACTGCTTCTTTCAAAGACTCCCCTTTTCACAGATCACTTCAAACTCACCACTGCTTTTCACCGGGGATCATCTGTCATTTATTTAGCAAGATGGGAGACAGTGATCAGCTGATAAAGAGCGAAAAATGAAGCCAGAATTATTTGCTGGTGTGTACTGCCTCAAGCTGAGCACAGCTGAAGATCAGGAGCAATTTCTCTTAGCAGCACCTGGAGTTTCAAGAACTCAGCAAATTCTCGACCACTGTTTTGTTTTGAGGCTGGGGGATGAGGATCTGGTTATTCTCCCAGCTTTTTTTTTTTTTTTTTTTTGCAGATTTCCCTCTAAATATTTCAATTGATGTAGAAAAATGCTTAAATAAAAATTTCTTGTGAGAACAGAAAGGTTATTATCAATTTCTGGCACATCTTCCATCTTTATATGACGTTTTGGTGGTTAACAAATTTCTTGTATTTCTCTGTATTTCTTGTGATTGTAAAGCAATCACAGACAAAAGCTTTTCCTTGATGATATAATCATTATTTGTAAGATCTGAATTAGCACTGAGCATTTAAAGGCAAGGCATTTTCAATGTTTACCAGCCCCTCACACATTTTCACTATTTTCCAGCCAAAAATATATCTGCAAAGGCAGAACCCCACACCAAGGTGCAGTAGGAGGATAAATCATTGGGTTGCTCAACTGAAATGTGCCTTTTTTTTGGATTGCTGCTCAAAAAACCAAAGAAAATTTATTAAAATAATATTTGAGCTTCCCAGTCTGAGACCTTACAAAGGGCAGGGAGATTTATTACCAATAAGTATTATTTTGGGTGATGATCAAGTCAAAACTTTGGGCATTTTATTCTGACAAGAAAAGAAGTCAATGCTAAATTTTGAACATTTTTTGTTCAAAAAATATAATTAAATTTTATCCTTTTTTGTTTCAAAATTTTATATTTTAATTTCAGTGGTTTGAGGTTGGTTTGGTTTTTTTTTCTGTGGTGGTTTGGAGTTTCTTTGGGTAATTTTTTAGGATTTTTTTAGACCACAACAACAGAACAGAGTAGGAAAGTAGTTCAAGGACCAGGCACTCCAACGGAGTCCCTTATAACAATTAATTTCCCAGTTAATCTTAGGGAAAATTGAGTTTTAATCCAAAAACTATAAGATGGGAACAGTCCAGAGATCAAGTACCAAGTGCCAGTCAACCAAACTCAACATGGGGTGAAAATAAAATGTTGCCTTGAAAGGTTTCCCTTTTTTCACCCTATTTTTGTGAGAAATCTTTGTAATTTGCTTAAGAAAATTAATGAGGATTGCAACTCCAACACCTCCTCCCAGATGCTGATACACTTTTGGTCTGCTCTGAAAATTAAAGCCTGTTTGCTTGGGTGAGAGGTTGGAGGGGTTCAGGAAAGGACAGCTGGCATGGAAGATTCCAGGAGGAAGAGTGGGCAGCTTGGAGTGGATCATTGCTGAGCAGAAAACAAGGGAGAAATTCAGGGAAATTTCATAAACAAGGTGAGAAAATCACAAGAGCATTTGTCTGGTTGCCATTTTGCTTGGAAATATAAAAATGAAATTAAAATCATTTAACCAGGAAAATTTATTTACATTAAAATGTCATAAAAATTTGGCTTTATCCTTTTTATTCTGGTTATTTTATTTTATTTGTATCTATTTTATTATATGTTTTTGTCAGGCTGTGTAATTCTAGAGGGGAAAGAGGGAAATTTTGATCATGATATATATTACCCTTTTCTCTTCATCAGTTTGTGCTAAGAATAAACTTTTAAAGTCATCTACATAGGTGCACTGTGATATTTATATTCCTTTCCTCCAGTTTATGGCAATATATTGAACAGATAACCATTTTTATCATAGTGCAAAAGTGCTAATTTTGCTATGATTGAACCAACAGCAAAACCCCTCAGTTAAAACAATGGAGATTAAATTAATCTGATCAGGTTATACTATTGTCCCAGTCAAAATTTCTTTTACTTTATGACTTTTGATTTGCAGAGAGAAGGGCTCTCTCTAAGCACAGACAAATCCAGCTGAGCATCTCCATAAGAAAAAAAACCAGGAAGGAGCCAAGTGTGGTTTTAAATGGGACCAACCCTGTCCCAGCACTTCACTGTCACCAGAAGCAGCAGCAGCTTTGCAGAAGGCCCTGCTGGAAGCTGAAATTTGCCCAGTGGGTATAAAAAATCGCAGAGGTTATCCCAAAATGTGCCTCCCCTCTTCACATCCAAGCAATCATTTTCCAGTGAAGGGTGACAACACCAAGAACTTCACTTCTGTTACTGCTTGTTCCCTCTCTGCCTTGCTGTGACCCTCAGGGTGTGCTGGCCACACAAAGAATTTCCCACACTGGGCACACAGAGGCAATTCCTGCTCCTGGGAGCAGGCAGAGATGCTCTGGTTGGTGATGTCTCCACTGCTGCTGGCTGCTCTCCACGTGCATTTCTCACAACTCAGCACACTCAGGCAGGGAGTGAGCAGGAGTTTCAGCTCATGCACAGCCAGTCCTTGGGAGCTGCTTTTCCCTGTTTACTCCAGGAACAGGCACATGGGGTTTGCCAAATTCTTTTCCATATTAGCACCAAGTTCTTTGCCATATTAACACCAAGGAATTTGACATATTAACACCAAGGAATTTGCCATATTAACACCAAATTAGTTTCCATATTTCCACCAAGTTATTGTCCATTTTAACACCCAGCTCTTTGCCATATTGACACCAAGTTCTTTACCACATTAACTCCAAACTCTTTGCCATATTAACACCAAGCTCTTGTCCATATTAACACCAAATTCTTTGCCATATTACACCAAGCTCTTTGCCATATTAACACCCAGCTCTTTACCCTATTAACACCGAGTTATTTGCCATATTAACATCAAGTTCTTTGCCATATTACCACCAAGTTCTTTGCCATATTTCCACCAAGGCCTTTACCACATTAACTTTACCACATAAACTTTTTACCATATTAACATCAAGCTCTTGTCCATATTAACACCAAGTTCTTTACCATAACAACTCCAAGCTCTTTGCCATATTAACAAATACATACAGACACTCTGGAGGCTGAAATGATGCTCAAGTCTGTAATAACTCACTTAAGTCATTCATGACTTCTCTCATCCCAGGGGGTTAAGGACAGCTCAGCTTTCAAATATTTAGCATTTAGTAAATTCCTTCCTAGTAAATTCACAAGGTTGATTTCAACTGTTTCATACAATAATCAATATTTTTTATCATTTTCATACACATATAAGGTGCCTCTAAAGTAAAGACTTTTCCCTCCATCAAGCAAACAAACCAAAAAGGCACCACCCCAAAACCTGTCTTGTTTTTCCTTGAAGAAAAGTGAATCAAAATTTATTTCAAAATGCTCTGAGATTCAGCATGTAAAGCAGAAACATTTCTGTTTTTCTTGGTACTTCCCAGCTTTGGTCTCCACCTGTTCCCAAAGAACACAGCCTGTCTCTGTGGACTGAGTGTCTGAGGAGAGGGAAACAGGACAGGAGGCAGGAATAATATTCCAGACAGCTTTAATGAAATCTGGATAAATCAATAAAAATTTCAGCTGCAATCAGGGCTGTGGGCTAATGGCTCGTTTGCTTCATTGCATGAGGAGCCGGGATAAAAAAGAACTATTTGTTTTCATTTGAAATTCTATAAAAAGTAACAGACCGAATTATTGTATGTACGTTGGAAGACTGAAGCCCAAGTCATCTGCTGCTGTTTTTGTCTCTAGGCCATGCCTCATTTACTGGGGTGAAATTCCTGGGGAAGTTTTTGGTCTGGTCTACAACTCTGCTTTATAAAAGTGATGCCAGTTTGTACTGTACAACCAGCACCATGTCACACTCCAGACTTGCTTCCTCCCTCTTGTTAGCAGGTTATTAAGGAGTGCAGAGAGCAGAGTGACATTTTACAACCAAGGAAATAAAGAAGACATTTATTTAGCAGCAAATCTCATTTTCACCTCAATTTAAAAAAAGAAATTAAAATATCACAAAAAACCCACAGACTTAGTAGGTAAATACAGAGTCACTGTGATCAGAAAGAGCCTGGAAATGCCTCTCAATACAAAAAATATGGGAGGGAACAAGGTTAGTTAAAAAGTGCTGTGGAGTCTCCTGGTTCACAAAGGAAAACCAGCTTTGTTCCTCTTCACAACCAGCACCTCATGGAGAAAAAGGGATTTTTTTATCCATAACTCTCACTGTAGCATGATCCCAGTGTGGAAATAAAAAAGGGAGGCAGTAGAAAAGTAGAGGGAAATTTGCACCACGGGTTTAAATTGTGATTATGAGGAAAAGCCAGACCCGTCGTAAACAAGTTGTGCGAAGACACAGGCAAAAGTTGGAAGACAATGCCTAAAGTTCTCCAAGTCAGACATATTTACATTCTTTACACCTACCACAGAAAACTGACATTCTCCTTCTTGTACACAAAGGTAACAGGGGAAGGATAAAGTTCCAGGCAAGTTTTCCCACCTCACCAATGAAAATTGATTTCTGCATTGAAATAAAAGGAGCAGGAGCTGGCTGAAAGTTATGATTCCAACACCCTAAACAGCACTCTGGATTTCTACAGGAAAAAATCCCTGGCAGGCAGTGACAAAGACAGGTTCAGTGTCTGTCCCCCTCCCCAACATATAAAAATCTCAGCCCCATGCATTACAAACTCCACATTCAGTGCTTTACATCAGTGGAAAGACCAAACTGTGACAGCTTTTGCTTAATTGTTAAACTGCCTCTATGTCAAAAACCAGAAAAAGGAACAATTTTATAAACATTTTTTT
>VZRX01001278.1:4067-40353 GCA_013398075.1 Notiomystis cincta
GCGGGATTGAATGAGTCGCTGCCCGCCCGCCCGCCAGCCCAGCGCCATGTCAGGCACTCCGAGCCGCGGCACCCCCGGCGGAACCCCGCTGTCCCCGACCCGCATCTCCCGGCTGCAGGAGAAGGAGGAGCTGCGGCAGCTCAATGACCGCCTGGCCGTTTACATTGACCGTGTGCGGGCGCTGGAGCTAGAGAACGACCGGCTACTGCTGAAGATCTCGGAGAAGGAGGAGGTCACCACCCGGGAGGTATGGCCAGAGTGGGGTGCGAGCAGTGGCGACCCATGGTGCTTTACCCCTCCGCCTCCATCTCAGGGCGGGACCGTGGCCCGAGGTTCGCCCGGCCAGTTCCCGCCTGTTCCCTGCGCGGCGCGGTGCGCGCTGTGGCGGCTCCGTGTGGCCGCCGCGCCATGCGCGTCTGCCGGGCGAGGAGTGGGGCTGTGCAGACCCCGCGCCTACCCGCGCGGCCCCTTGGGGCGGCCGGGAGTTCTCTGGCTGCGGTGTCGGGCTGAGAGGCCACCGGCGACACATTCCGGGCGGCTCAGGCCGGGATTCGGCACCGGCAGGAGGAGCCCGTGCCGGTGGCGGGAGCGGAGCGGGGCGGACGCGGCGCTGCGGGCGGTGTTGGTGGCTCCTGGACCGGCCGGTCTGCAACGCGGAGCCGCTGCGGGTCCCTTGGCCGCGGGCAGGGCTCGGCCGAGGCCGCGGGCGATCCAAGCCCTCCGATGCCCCGTGCCCACAACACACGCGCATCCTGGTATCGGGGTGTTGGGTGCCCCCTATGGCCTCTGCCTTGATGGCTGATGCGATGCGATGGAAGATTTGAAAGGGTTTAGACTGACCGTAGACTCACCGTTTAGACTCACCGTAGGAAATATTTTACAGACCCTATAAATATTCGGAATCAAGTCCTTTTAAACGACTCTTACTTGTTTCCTGCAATTTTGGAAGCAAAGTGCTTTTCCTAAGCAAAAGGTTTTTCCTTTTCCTTTGAGCCATGTGTTTCCCTGTTCTGTGGTGTCTGCCTCCCCCAGGACTGTCCTTCCCTTATGGCGGAAGGATGTAGTCGGTGACACACTGGGGACAGTCTCGTAAGCCCAAACCCCTTCAGCAAGGTGCGGCGTCCCACCGTTGAGATGATACTAAACTGCTGTGGAAAGCCTGTCAATAAACAGACTGTAACTTCTGGGATGTGATGGATCGCTGTGCCACTGCGTAGCTTTAAATTATTTTATTTTCTTTTTCCTTTTTGCACCCCTTGAGATGCTGATTTGATGATGCTTGGGATGGTGGGAGGAGGGTTTGATTTAATTTAGTTTAAGCAGAGCGGATATGATAATGTTTTATTTGGGGAGTGGTTGGAATAGCTGCAATCAGTGCACCTATGCCCAAAACCGAAGTACCTTTAAAGTCCTTTTGTATTACCTAATGATATATTGTAACTTTCATGGTTTCAAAATCACTAGCTGTTTCTAAGCATGAGACATCACTTGCCATGTGAAATCATGATATAAACGAAAGAAACATATCTAATTTAGGGAATTTCTAAGCTGTAGATCGCTGGAGGCTAGAAGGAGTATCCCTTTGAAATGCAAGAGGCAGAATGTAATTCTGTTGACAGCACACATGTAGCAAGAGTAAGAGAACAAGCAGACAAGTAGATATAATCTCATTAGACTTTTAATGTGAGTGTGAAAAAGCATCTAACAGCAGTTCTGTGTGCTAGCAATTGTGAAAAGTATTCTGATGTAGTAATCAGAAAATAAACTTGAGAATTTTGATAGGAACCTTTTGGTTACTTTACTCTTGAGCTTTCCTTCTCGGGTTTTTTTAATCTGGATTTCAAATCCTTAGATGTATTATAACAAACTTCGTCAGGATTCATCAAGCTCTTCTTTGATACTGATGCTTTGGCTTGTCTGGACCATCTTTGTTAAATACTTTCCCCATCCCTTTAAGGTCTATTTATTTTTTACATATGTCCACAAAAGGAAACTTTGTAGTTTTATTGTTTTAGTGCTGGATGCTGGACATTGATTTAGGACTGTGGAAGCAGTAAAACTTCATGTAGTTGTCAGATTTTCCATTTACTGGAATGGGAGAATCCTGTCCTTTCACTTTTGGGACCAGCCTAGTAAACTGAATTTTTTGCTGATAATTCAGTTTTTTTATTAACTGTTGGAATTTGTATTCATAAAATGATTAGGCTTAGTGTGAAAGAAGATATTAATTAAAAGTAAACTCTCCAAATCCCACAACCCTCCCCCATACAAACCCCAAAGCAGTTTTGTGTAGAAGCACAGTTAAACATAGTCCACTGAAATTCACATACAGTTCTCTCTACATTATTAAATCTTTATATATGTAAGCGTCTAAGCTCTACATGCTTATAGGAGACTGTTTTCTTTTCCCACGGTTTTCAAGATGAAAATTCCTGTTAGTTGTCCTTAAGTGCGTGTAAATTTTAGTTTGATCTTTCTTATTATTTATAAAAGCTGACTGAATATTCTATTAGTTTTGGTTTATCTTCAGTAATGGCAGAAAACATTATCTGCCACTGTGGTATTACTCGTGTTGCAGGAAGCAGGCAGCAGGGACTACTCACCAGTGGGCTCTTGGTACTACCTGAGACTTTTGCCTGGAGAGCAGATAATGGGGTCCATGATTAAAGGTAAATTTTTCAAGACTGAGGATAGCTCTGGCAAGCAGTAGACAGAACTATGGTTATCATAAGAGAGATGTTTATTCTTTGCTTGTCACTCTGGTATCCCACCTGAGACCATACCTGAGCTGGGTAAGACTGTTATTGACTGACACGACGTGTCCTGAGTAACGGGGTGACCATTCCTGACCCCGCCTGCTTCCACCCTGCATGCATGGAAAGTTTTGATCTGTGCTCAAAGCTCTGGTTTAGGGTAGTGTCTTCTAGATGAAAGAAGTTCTACTGATGTTGCTCCGGCAAGGACTGTAGTCACTGTTCTGCCAGAGATTCTTTAATCATCAGCTGATCAGGATGTTCTTTTTCCTCGTTGTTTCAATTACCAATTTGAACAAGATTACAGAAAGCAGCCATTTGCTGTTCTGTGTGGAAATCTCAGCATGACTTTAGAACAGTATCTTTTTGATGAACACAGGACTAATCTAAGAATAGAGAAAGAACAGAGAAAAGGAGCTTTGCAGTTGATTCATGTTTAGTTCCTTATTAATTATAGCCTTTTTCCTGACCTTGTCCAATACTGCTTTACCTTTACTTGCATGCTGTAGGTGCCTAGTCAAATAAAAAGTGTATACAGTAAGCCCTCAGACAAATGCAAAAAAGGTTTGCAGATGTGTCTGGGGGAGCCTCTAACTGTACTCATTCCTTCTCTGTTTGCTTTCCTGTATCACTGCCCTTGTGTAGGTTAGCCTGTGACAGAAGAGAAATTGAGCTCATCCCCTTCTTTTTCTACATCCTTAGTAGGACTGATGCTGTTCTCACTGTGTTGGGGTCACTGTTGCAGTAACCTAATTTGTGAGGCTGGGAGGAGAGATACTGGAAGAGCTAAGAGGAGAGTCCTAGAGCTCTCCTCAGTTCCCTTTTACTAACTCCCTGCCCTCCCCTGCATTGATTATGGTTGCAGCCTTCCAGAACAGATGTTTTGATGGGGACAGGAGGGATTACTGCACTGTTCTGGGGACACCCCACTGTGCTCGCCCTCTGAAAAGAGAATTTTAGAGAAAAATAAGAACCCTGGGAGCCTCAGCTGCTGACAGCAATTGCCCTTGTGACAAAAGCAGTATCTATGGGAGTTCCCTCTTCACGTGTGTCTTCCCAGCTCTGTGGATGTGAGTGCAGGTGGCTGCAATCTCAGTAGGTTTCCTCTTACCTGCCAGTATTGGAGCTACCATGGCCTTTGTGTGCATCATGTGTGATGGCCAGAGCTACTCTCATGACCAGGAAATACGGGTCTGCCGTTGCCTAGTTGCCACCTGGAAAATACATGCTCATGTGCTGCTCTGGATGTTGGTCACTCCAGTTGCAGCCTCTAAAATATTGGGTTGAATAGTTTTCTGGCACTGTAGACATCATCTGGGAGGTGACATTAACACACATCTGCATTGTTCTTGAGAACTTGACTGATATTCTTGGTGAGTCTGAGCCATAGCTGACTGTCAGTCCTTTGTCAATCTATAACTGGCTAAATAAGAACATACTGAGCCATACCTGGTGGGAATACAGTTGTGTTTTGCACATTAATGTATGCTAATGAGATTAATGTTTCATCCCCAAATTTGTCTGGAGTCACTTGTGGTTGCCTAGAATGTGTTTCTTGCCTAGCATGTTGGTTCAGTGCCTTCTTGACGTGTTTCAAGTCTTCACTGAGTGACATCTCACAACTTTTCTCAGGTGGTTGCTTTGGGAGGGTCTGTGTCAGTGTGTCTGCCCTTGACTCACTGAGATTTGAATGCTCCCAGCACAAGGCAGGTGAGAGCATCCAACAGTTGTGTCTTTTAGAATCTTACATGGAAACATATGTTTTCTTTTTCCTATTTCCTTATTCCCTATATTGCCCAATTATAAACTTGCAGGCTCTTTTGCCAGGAAAAGAGGGGTGGAAAAAGTGAAAGCACATTCGTAGTACAATATGGGTGTCTAGGTTGGCCTCTGTGTAGGAAGAGTTATGCTTGTGTACACATAGGCATGAAGTGGATTCGGCTGCAGCATGTCCTGTTTTCTGCTGAACGCCATTTTGAGGATTTACTTTTATTTTTTCCATCGCCTTCAAATGGGGTTTCCATTTTCACAGTTGAGGGACCCATTTGTTGGCCTAACCTGTCATCTGGGAAGGTTCATTGCTGCTTCCCGGGGCTTGTATTCTGGACAGTGTAGAGAGGCTTGCTGAGGCCCACATGGCCATATGTCTTGGTTTGAAAGACAGGTGTCTGCCAAGGAAGGCAGGAGCCTCCCTTGGGATGGAAAATGTAAGCCTATTCCCTNCTTGGATACTGGGAGAAGTTTTTTTCCCAGGAGATGGTTGGGTGCTGGACACTCTTCCCAGGGAAATGCTTACATCACTAAGGCTGCCAGAGCTCAAGGAGCATTTGGACAACACTCTCAGGCACAGTGTAGGATTGTTGGGGTGCCCTGTGCAGGGCCAGGAGTTGGACTCGATGCTCCTGACAGGTCTAACTCAGCATATTCTATGATTCTGTGAAAGTTGTTCTGGTATCCTTTCACAGAAGCAAAAGCAGCAATCTTACATAGTCTGTACATTTTAGCTATCTGATATACCTCTCAAATAATCTTGTGTTGTAAAAAAAATAAAGGTATAGAAGACCTTGAGGTGCCTCATGCAGTCTGTATTGCTGATTATATATTATTTTGGGACAGGAGGGAGAAGTGTGTAGCTCTTTATCCTCTGAGGTAGAGAACAAGAGTGGAAGCTCATTTCTGAACAGTTTACATTTCTGTAGTTCATCTGGTTTCAGATTCTTCATGGCTTTGTAGTGCAGAGCAGCAGAGTTAAAATGGGCCCTTGGGCTTGTATTCTTCAAAAAGTCTTCAAGTGTTTAAAAAAATCCCCCAGAGCAACAGTATTGGGAATAAGGGCAAATAATTGAAACTAAGATCATAGGGTGCACTGATCTAGTTCAGTTTATCTCTTGGGAAAGCTTGCACATTTCAAACATAGTATGTTTTGTCACAATGGTAATAAAAACTAAATCTTTGGGACTGCTCATTAATCGAATATGTTCGATATAGGATGTTCTTGAATGGTAGAAATCATATCAAACACCCTTTTTCAAAGAAACTTACGTGTAATGTGGTCCTGTGTTTCATTTCTCTGATAGTCATTGTGATGTTCTCACACCCGAATACTTTATTTTCCCCTTAGGTGAGCGGAATCAAGAGTCTCTATGAGTCTGAACTGGCTGATGCTCGAAGAGTTCTGGATGAAACTGCCAAAGAGAGGGCTAGATTACAAATTGAAATAGGAAAACTGAGAGCAGAACTTGAGGAATTCAATAAAAGGTGAGGAGAGTATTCAGTTTTTTTTCTTTTAATTAGAATGGGCAATTTGTGCTGTGGAAATGATACTAATGATGCTTCTTAAAATGCCTTTTGGAAACAGATCATTGAGAATATACAGGCTTGTCAGAGGGAAAATCCTTCAGCTTGTTGGTACAGCTGGTCAGAGCACATAATTCCAGCAGTATATGCACAAGTGTATTTGTAGATTTAAGATGAATATCATGTGATATTCATCGAGGCTCAAACAAATGGCTGTGGCTGTTTTGTCCTCTCGTACCTCGCCTTATGTGAATACATGTGTGTGCAGCTGCTTGGTAAACTGGATTGAGAAAGTAATCTAGATTAAAATTGATCCTTGGATTAATTCATGATTTTTATTGTCTGCTGTATGACTGATGGGGGAAATGTAAGAAAAGGGAAAGAAACTGCCCGGGGCAGTTTGGGAATATGGAAGCAGTGTTGCCTTAAAAAGACATGAAGCTACAATGTAAATGTGCTGGGGAAAGACCTTGTAATGATTACATTTTTTTAAACTGCTGTTCAGTTTGCATCACAGAGAATTGGCATGATAAACTAGGTCCTGAAGCCAAGTAGAATCCATTATTTCAATTCCCATGGGAATTATTTGTAATCAAATACGGTTCAGCAGTAGAAACTTCATTTTAAAATTAATATATGTGGTGGAAAAATCAATTTTTGCTTCGGATTTAATTTTTGTATCTATTTTAATGCATAAGATTTGGGAATTACAGATTTTTCCTGAGTGGGCCATATGTACATTACATGTTTAGCAATGTTGTCAGCCATAAAATAGGTTTTAGTCTAACAGTGCCACTAAGGCTTACTGTAACTCTCGTCTCTCTTCATTTGCACTGGTTATAAAAGAACTTAAGTGTTTCTTTCCCTTGTCTTTCTGACTAGCTAATTGATTTATGATAAAGCATTTCATGTTTTCTTGGTAAATTTTGCTCTATCAGTGGATACTCATTTTCTGTGCTGGATCTTCTTTTTAAAGTCAGCCATTGGAGATATTTTTGGACTTAACGCTAAAAAAACTGTCCAAATATGAAATAATGATAATGTAAGCATCTGCATTTGAGTGAGTTGGTGTAAAGCCTGTTGAAGCACAGCCAATACCTTAGGCCTGTATGTGGTCAGACAACCTGTGTGCTGGTTTTTGTGGACTCAGTTAGCTCAGCTTTTGTTAACCATGAAACGTCTCTCTGGTTACTAGGTCAGCAGTAAAACCCCTTAAGTGCAATGCAGTGAATCCCACCCAGCCCTACTGGGATGTTCCTGTTGGGACTGTTTAACCACTTCAAAGCCTCAGGGCAGCAGTCTTGGCATTTATTTTGGATAGTATATTTTGCATGGCAGTTGGCATCGTGTGGCTTTTGAGATTGTCTTTCTTGTCTCACGACAGCAAGTATTCTTCTTGCTTGGCTTTTAAAGCAAACTCCCCAAGAGTGCAACAGTGGTAACTGGGAATTTGGTTCACCTCTCGTGTTCTGGAAGATGATACTTCTCTGTTTTGATTAAGGTATCCTTGTAAGAATTATCTTCACTTGGCAGGTAATGAGAATCCAGTTGATTCTTGTTCCTGACTTTTGATAGCCCTAAGAGATTTTACAAATACCTTGTTGTAGAAAGTTGTGTTTGTAAAGAGATGGAGATGGTCCTTTCCCTTGGATTACCTCCCTCATCCTTTGTTTGGACAACTGAGTTGCCCCTTACCGGTCACTTCAATGACCAATTGTACCAAACTAATTTCAACCTTTTGTTTGTCTTCTGCAATAGGTGAGGAAAAAATACTTGGTTTTCTGGGTTTCTCTCTGTTTTTACAGTTCATAGCAGTAGAGTTGAATTCTTCAGCTTGAGTTTCTTCTACGAAATTCCTTCCAGTCCATTGAGATGCTTGTATTTACTTGGAGTGTTCTTGGGGTGTCTAGCTTGTGATGTGGCCAGATTTTAAATATGACTCTTGCAAATGCAACTTTCAATTTTTTGTCTGATTTGTAGTGTTCACTTGACATCTAGCTCATTACTGAAGCTTCCCTGTCTAGGCTGACGGTCAGATGGTGCTTCTCTCAGATGAAGCTTGCTTTGAGAACTGTGTGTAGTGGAAGAGTAGGTTATTGCACAATTTTATATTCATTACTATTACCTCTATCTCTCTTTCAGGCTCATGACAGAGGAGAGATTTAAGGATGCCAGCACAGTCTGGCCAGGAGGGATCCCAAACACTGCCATTCTGTTGTTTGTTTGGAATATAGGTTGGGTTGCTGGGACAGGAGATAATAGACTTCCCTTGAGACAGGATCGCAGTCAACCTACTGCCTTAAGAGCAGATTCCACCTTTCTTTATTCCTTTCAAAGCCTGGATTTGTGAGCATGGAAAGCCCTGAAGGCCCTGAAGATACTCCAGGGAGGCCATAGGGTGTGGTTGGAGGTGGTGACATCAGGCCTAGTTTGTGTCCAAAGGAGCCTGAGGCTTACCCTGCTTTTAGTTCCTTCCTAGGGCTGTCTACTCACACAATTTCAGCTTGTGAAGCAGCTGACCAACCTGCATCAAGATCCTTGGATGGGACACAAGGATTTGGGACAGGGCCTATAGTCTAGGAAAAAAGGTTTTTCTGTCAGTGTAATGGACTTCAGAGCAAGCACTTCTGCTTATGTCTTTCTGTATCTTGTTCAGATACTGACAGATAACACTACCCCAGGGTTCCATGTGAGTGCGAATTCACTGCAGGGTTTGGATTCTGGGGCACATATTTTGTTTAGTTTAGGTTTTTTTCTCTTGCTGTGTTACCAATGGTGTAACATTTTCTGGGGGATTTTTAGTGTTTGGGTTAATTAGATATAATTTCACCTAGTAAGTCAACATCCCAGGGCTTTTTCTAGAGCAGTTTGTATTGGATTGGACCAAAGGTCTACTTAGCCTGTTAATCAATCTGTGTTGAAAAGCCATTCATCTAGAGAAGAGAAAAATGTAACATGCATAGCAACAGTTCTCTGGAATACTCTTCCAGTCTTCAGCAACTCCCTTTTAGCTAAGGGACTTTCTGATGTCCAGCTAGATTTTGTATAATAGCCATCATGAGTTTGGATTTCATAGTATGACCAGTATCCTGAGACCAGCTGTTTGTGGAGTTCTTAGACTCAGCAAGGGGATTCTGAGCTTATCTACATATATTGTATAAAGATGTTGTTCAGTCTGCCTGCCCAGTTTCATTTGTTCATTTATCCCTTTACTTTTGTAGTCTCCTTCATGTCTCCTAATAGATTTTTCCTCTTTAATGATCTTTTTTTGCAAGTGGAAACATCTTACTACTTAGTTGCTTCTACTCCTGAAGCTGCTTTATGCTTTCAGTCAACATTTTATCCTCTCTGTAATTTTTCCTGTTTTAGTGTATCCTGTTTTAGCGTATATTCTTGGGAAGGAAGACTGCAGAATTGGAACTTCACCTATTGTACCATAACAGTGTTCAATGTCTTGTTCCGTATTTTAGTTATGAGTAATGTCTTAAACACAGTTGCATTTTGAGTGCTTCTGAGCTGCTGATTTGTGAAGAAGGGTAAGCTCCTGATATTTTACATCAGACTCAGAGATGTCTCCCAAGACCCCAGCGAGTGGCAGGAGTGTTACAGAACTCAGGATTGTGGTAACCAGATTTGCTGTGGCCTCTTTGGGCAGAGGTGAAGCAAGGCCCTCTCAGAGCCCTTCTGTGCAGGGTTCCTACCCCTACTTATGCTCCTTGCCTTCCTTTACAAAAGCCAAATTGACTCTGAATTTTCTAATTCTTTTACATTTATGCATATGCCTACTACTTTTTTTCATTGATGCCTTTTTCTAATTTTACCTATGCAATTATCAGAGAAGGATTTTGTGGGGGGACTTTATCAAAGGCCTTACAGAAGTCCAGACAGACAATATTCATATTTGCAATGAAGTGACTCTATCAGTGGACAAAGGAAGATCGCTAGGTTGGTCAACCAGAACTTGGAGAAGCTGTACTGGATGTCTTGAATCACTTCTCTGTGCTTTGTGTGCCTTAGCAGAGCTTCTAGGAGGATCTGGTCCATGATATTCCCAGGTACAGAGGTATGGCTGTGACAGGTCAGTAACTCTTGGAGTCCTCCTTCCTACCCTTTTGAAAAACAGGTGCAATTTTCCCCTTTTTTCCTGTAACCTGGGCCTTCATCTGAGTGCCATGACTTTTCAAATGTCATGGAGAGTGGCTTGGCAGCTACGTCAGCCAGTTCCTCAGGACTCTGGGGTGCATCTTGTCAGGTCCCATAGACTTGGGTATAATCAGGTTTCTCAGGTGGTCACAAACCTAACCTTCTCTTCCTAGTTCTTGTTTTGTGGTCCATCTACTGGAGAGGTTGCCATTGAGGGGCAGAATAGTTGTTGAGTACTCAACCTTCTTCTTGTCTGTTATTACCACTTTGCCAGTCTTATTCATTGAAGAAGTACGCTTGCTTTGACCTTCCTTTTCTGACTAACATACCTGTGGAAACTTGTTATTTTTGGTGTCCCTTGCCAAGTTCAACTTCAGCTGCACCTTGGTCTTACTGACCCTATCCCTACACAACCAGGCAATGTCTCCATACTCTTGCCAGGATACCAGTCTGTACTGATACTGCCTCTGCAATATCTTGCCTTGTAGTTTCACCTGCTGGTCTCAACTCATCCATGCTGGTCTTTTGCTTTCCACTCCTGAGGATCAAGAGCTCTTTTGCTCTAGAAAATTTCCTAAAAGATCTTCTCCCTTGTCTCTGAGGGCAGTTTCCCAGGGATGCTGTTGACTAACTCCTTGAACAGTAGGCAGTTTTCTTTCCTAAATTTCATTCTTCATTACTCTTCACTTGACCCATGTCTCTCAGGACTGCAAAACTCCTGGACTGCATGATCACTGGAGCCCAGGCTGCCTCCTATCCTGACATCACCAATTGGCTCACTGATATTGGTGACCATCAGGTCGAGTATCTCATCCCATCTGGTAGAGCTGTTTATTACCTGGCTTCACAAGCTATCCTCAGTGCTCTCCAACAGCCTCCTGGATTGCCTACAGCTCACCTGCTACTTTTCCAGCAGTTGCTGGGGTGGTTGAGATCCCACAGCAGGATGAGTCTAGGAGTGCAGTGCCTCCTGCAGCTGGAGCAAAAAGGCTCCACTTGAACAGTCAGCCAGGAGTAGACACCAACCACAAGGGTTCCCATTGTTGCCTTGGTCTCTGATTCTTACCCACAGATTTTCAAAATGCTTATGGCTGTTTTTTAGAGACAGCCCTTCACATTCAATCCACTTCTTGGAGAGGGCAACCCCTCCATGCCTTCTTCCTCACCTGTCCCTTCTCGACAGCCTGTAGCTGTTCATAGCTGAAGTCCAGTCATGAAATTCATCCTAGCAAGTTTGACCAGCAACTAGGTTGCAGCTTTCCAGCAGCACAGTGGCTTCCAGCTCCTCCTATTTATTGCCCACCATGCCTTGGTGTAGAGAAACAGGTGGACTGTCGGCTGTGTCATCTTCTGAGATGAATGCCCCTTAATTTCTTGGAGATATTTCACATGTGTTTCTCTGTTGGCTCCTGTTATCTCAGGAGGCACCAGCTCATCATCTCCATAAGACTTCCAGAGTACCCACTGGAAAGTGAATGTGAGATTGGGGTGTGAGGGGGCAAGAGGCAGAAAGCACTTATTTCTAATGAGAAAGAACAGCCAACCAAAACACATGTGGTGCAGTTGATGCATTGAAGGGATGCCATCTAACGAGAACAGGACAGGCTGGAGAAGTGAGCCTGTGCAAATCTTATGAAGTTCAACATGGCCAGTTGTAAGGTCCTGCATATGTGTTGGGTCATTCACATCACAGACACAGGCTGGGTGGAGAATAGATCAAGAGCAGCCCTGAAGAGAACCAAGTATTGGTGAATGAAAAACTGAATTTGAGCTAAAAATGTGCACTTGCAGCCCTGAAAGCTGATCATATCCTGTGCTGCATCAAAAGACGTGTGGCTAGCTGGTCAAGGGAGATGATTTGCCCCCTCAAGCCCACCTGGAGTACTGTGTTCTGTTCTGGGGACCTGTCTTGGTTTGAAAGACAGGTGTCTGCTAAGGAAGGCAGGAGCCTCCCTTGGAATGGAAAATGTAAACCCCTTCCCTCCAAATTATTATTATTTTGAAATTAAGGGGCTCTCAGGCAAAGATAGGAGAATAGGAATAACAGTTCTTTACTAATGTGCATAACAAGGCAAACAGCTATGGCAGTAACAGCAGACAGACCCACGAGCCCACTGGTGGCCTCCTCTCGGCTGTGGGCACTTTCCCCTTGGTGCAGTTCCGCTCACGGCTGCCAGGGGCGCTGGGGGCTCTCGGCAGGGCGGATGCGATGATTCCCCCGCGGCTGCAGGGGGCGCTGTGGGGCGAGCTCGGGCTGGGGGGGCCATGCGGTAATGGCGGCTCAACTGAGACAGAAAAGGATGGGGAGAGGCGGCTTCACAAAGCCCAGGGCAGCCGATCCCGGAGCCTCAGCAGGCGCCTCGGAAACAGCAAGCTGGGACCGCAGGAAAGAGCGAAAATCCCGGAGTGGCGGCCGAGAGGCATCGGAAGCTGCGCAGCTGTAGCTGGAACCCCGGGACACCTCGGCAGGCGGGGGGTGCGGGGCTGCAGTGCAGCGACATCTCAGAGCAGCGCTGAGGGAGCGGCGGTGTTCACCTGGAAAAGAGAAGGCTCGAGTGACCTTAGAGCCTCTTCCAGTGCCTGAAGGGGCTCCAAGACCTGAAGAGGGACTTTATACAAGGCAGTAGTGGTAGGACAAAGGCTAATGTCTTCATACTGGTTAGATGAGGTACTGGAAAGAAATTCTTCTGTGTAAAGGTGGTGAGGCACTGAATCATAGAATCATAGAATATCCTGAGCTGGAATGGACCCACAAAGACCATCAAGTCAACTCCTGGTCCTACAGACACCCCAAAATCCCACCCTATGCCTGAGACTCTTGTCCAAACTCTCCTGGGTCTCTGGCAGCCTTGGGGCTGTGACCATTCCCAGCAGAGCCTGGTCAGTACCCCAGCACCCTCTGGGGGAAGAGCGTAATATCCAACCACAGGAACAGGTTGCCCTGGGAGAAAATGTGGCTACCCCATCTGTGTGGAAGTGTTCAAGGCCAGGCTGGATGGGGCTTGGAGCCAACCTGTCTAATGAAAGGTGTCCCTGCCCATGGGAGGGATGAAACAACATGAGATTTAAGGTGCCTTGTAACCCAACCCATTCTGTGATTCTGCATATTTTACAACATCTACAATACATACAAGTATGTACCATTTGTTCCTTGAATGCAACTCATGAATGTAGAATTTTTTCTTCTGAACCAAGTTCATTACTAGGTTCATAAATCAGTTGGGTAGTTTCACTTTATAAAAATTAAATATCTTTAGAATGTTCAAACACCATTTATATGATGTAAGGAACAGCTTAACTTTAAATTAAAAGATGTTTGTATCAGGAGTAGGGACATATTTTTAAATCTAGAATTAGAATATTGTTGTAAAAATAGTCATTCTCATATCATTCTGTAGCATGTATGGTTCTATCCTATATGCTGTGTAATGGCTTGCAGTGTTTGTGTTTTCATCTTCAACTGTTTGACGAAACCTTTGACTATTGAAGGGAAGGCGTAAGTGGAGGAGGTATGGATGGGAACAATTCTTTTACTGGTGAGGTGCACAACACTTCTGCTTGGGTAGAACACCACCCTTCCACAAGACTGTTGAACCAAACCTGATGAAGTGAATAAGGTCCGTTCATTGATAGCAGAGGTAGCTCTGCTGGCATCGTTGAGGAAAGTCTCATGTCCTGGTGTTCATGCAGTGTCTGTTCATATCTTTACCAGCATCACTTTTTCCCAGGTCAAGCCAGGTCTGAAGGTTAGTATCTGTCAGGTGCCATCATTCTGTTTGTTTTAGCAGTCTTCTGCTGGAGCTGCGCCCTCCCAGCTCTGAGAGGGGTGAATGTCATGCTGTGGCTTCGTCTGCCTGCTACCTGCACCACATGTAGGGACAGAACAACAGGGCATGGCTTCACACTGAAAGAGAGTAGGTTTAGATGTGATATTAGGAACAAATTATTCCCTATGAGGGTGGTGAAGACCTGGCATGGGTTGCCCAGAGCAGCTGTGGCTCCCCCATCTCTGGAAGTGTTCAAGGCCAGGTTGAATGGGGCTTGGAGCATGACTGGAGTGGAACAAGATGGACTTTAAAGTCTCTTCCAACCCAAAAAATCCTGTGATTCTGTGGTCACTGAAATATTTCCCTTGAGCAAACTTCGCTCTTTCTGGAAAAAAAGAAGTCTCGAGAGTTACCCTAACGTGGTGTTCCTTGAAGCATTGACCCATCTCACCAGATGGATTGACTGCTTGTAGGAACTTTTTAACATCTCAGACACCCCCAAAAGCAGTTGTACCTTTGTAAAACCTCTGTCACATTTTTGCATGAAGGCAATAAATCAAGCTGAAATTATAAGAGAAAATGAATGAAAGTGGCTTGCAATGTTTACAGTGTCCTTGAGTGGGCTGAAGTTACACTGTCAGGAATTCTCTATGGTTCTTTGTGAAGCTGTACATCAAACCCTTCTGTTCATTCCCATGCTGGAAGCCCTTGCTTGCTGCTTGGCTTCTGCAGGTGAGAGGAAGCAGGAGGCTGTGTGGGCACATGCTGCTGTTCGTGCTCAGAGTGAAGTGGCATTTGCTCTTCGAGTCATGCACAGGTGGAAAGCTCCCAGGTCTGATTAATTGTGACACAGGCACAGTGGCTTTTACAACACAGTGTAACACAGTGCTTGTGACCTTCTGACTGCTGCTAAATAACTGTCTTTTTAAGTAGAAGCCATGTTTTGTCTATGTGTCTCCAGCAAGCTGCTGAGTTTGAAGACACTGCACATATGTTGCAGAACAGAATTCATAGTGACAGATTGGACCAATGATAAGAAAAATTAAATGTTAAATGAAAACAAATTCCAAGATCTACACCATGAAATTGAGAGAGAAAACACAAGCTGGATGCATCAGAAAATAAAGGTGTCAACTTAGAAAAAGATGCACATCATGCTGAGCCATGTAAAGAAATACTGTAGGTAGGGCACACCAATACCCCATAATGGAGGTTTTTTGTAAAATAATTCTGGCCAGTTCAGGCAAATTAGAAATTCAAGAAGACCACACAAGTGATGAGGAGTTTGGGAACCAAGTTTCAGGATCTGGGCTGGGCAGCAAGGTTTATATAATCTAAAACAGTGGTTTTCAGCTTTTTTTTTCCTCTTTGCAAACATAATGGGGTTTTTTCCATGTTTGGAGGAGTTGCAGATTGAATACAGAGCTTTTAAAAGCCTATATGTATGTCATGGGTTGGACACTGACTAAAAGCCAGTGCACTCACAAAGAAACTATTCACTTATTTTTCTCTGCTACAATTGAGCAGTGGAGGGGAAAGATCAATTAAAAACTCATGAGTTGAGATAAAAAGAGAAAAAGAGAAAAAATACTTTGAGGGCAAAACAGGTTCAAAACTTCAATGAAGTATAAAAAGAAAATTTTATTAACAGAATTGAAAGAAAAGGATAATGAAAATTAATACAAACTTTGGAACAACCACCACACACACATACACCCCAGCCTTTCTTTCTTTCTTTCTTTTTTACCGACGGTGCAAGGAGACAAAACATGGGATTCTTAGCTACTTTAAACATTTCTTTTCGGTTCATTTAGGGAGAGGAGTTTCCTTTGCTATGCTTGGGGTCTTTTCTAGTCTTCACAAGAGCAATCTGCCCGGAACTAGCTACAGGTGAGCCCCTCCCATGAGCAAAGCTGTCTTTCCACAATTGCTTTTCTCGTGGGCCCCGAGTTCATGGGGCGTCATTTTAAAGATGAGCAGGTATAGAATAAAAGCAACAGTCTTCCTTTTCTATTTCTGAAAAGAAAAGTTCTTGGTTACTCTAAACTAAAAGCAAGAGTGTTTTTTTATATTCCTGAAAAGCAAGGTTCTCTCTCTCGGCTCAAGCTTTTTATCAAATTACAGCTTTTTCATATCCACGTGCTCCAGCGTGAGCACTTGTGTCTCATGAATTGTGGGTAAATCCCATATCCCCCCATTCACATCACAATTTACAGAGAAATACTTTGTTGTTATATAGTCCTCACCATGGCTTGCAAAGGNTTTATATAATCTAAAACAGTGGTTTTCAGCTTTTTTTTTTCCTCTTTGCAAACATAATGGGGTTTTTTCCATGTTTGGAGGAGTTGCAGATTGAATACAGAGCTTTTAAAAGCCTATATGTATGTCATGGGTTGGACACTGACTAAAAGCCAGTGCACTCACAAAGAAACTATTCACTTATTTTTCTCTGCTACAATTGAGCAGTGGAGGGGAAAGATCAATTAAAAACTCATGAGTTGAGATAAAAAGAGAAAAAGAGAAAAAATACTTTGAGGGCAAAACAGGTTCAAAACTTCAATGAAGTATAAAAAGAAAATTTTATTAACAGAATTGAAAGAAAAGGATAATGAAAATTAATACAAACTTTGGAACAACCACCACACACACATACACCCCAGCCTTTCTTTCTTTCTTTCTTTTTTACCGACGGTGCAAGGAGACAAAACATGGGATTCTTAGCTACTTTAAACATTTCTTTTCGGTTCATTTAGGGAGAGGAGTTTCCTTTGCTATGCTTGGGGTCTTTTCTAGTCTTCACAAGAGCAATCTGCCCGGAACTAGCTACAGGTGAGCCCCTCCCATGAGCAAAGCTGTCTTTCCACAATTGCTTTTCTCGTGGGCCCCGAGTTCATGGGGCGTCATTTTAAAGATGAGCAGGTATAGAATAAAAGCAACAGTCTTCCTTTTCTATTTCTGAAAAGAAAAGTTCTTGGTTACTCTAAACTAAAAGCAAGAGTGTTTTTTTATATTCCTGAAAAGCAAGGTTCTCTCTCTCGGCTCAAGCTTTTTATCAAATTACAGCTTTTTCATATCCACGTGCTCCAGCGTGAGCACTTGTGTCTCATGAATTGTGGGTAAATCCCATATCCCCCCATTCACATCACAATTTACAGAGAAATACTTTGTTGTTATATAGTCCTCACCATGGCTTGCAAAGGTATCTCAGCTCCGGCGCTCAGAGCACGTCCTCCTCCCCTTCCCTCCTCTGCTCCGACCTCAGTGTCACCATGTTGTCTTCTTCACACGTCTTTACCTTCTCCTTTTTCCTTGACCCAGGAGGGAGCTGGTGTTCATAAGCCTGTCTATTCTGAAATTTTACCAATGAGAAAGTTTTTACAGAGTTCCACAGCAACTTGAAGAAAAAAGTCAGTTCTGTCCAGACTTGCATCGGGGAAGTGCTCGCAAAATTTCTTGCTGCTGGTCTTGTGATCCTGCCGGCACCGTGCTTGGCCGCGCAGGCTGCTGACTCCATTCACTTTCACCTTTCCCCATATGGGGCACAAAGAAAGAGAACAAAAACTGCTGCCACTGCTTCCATCCTTGAGTTTGCAGCCTGGCTGGCTGAAAGTGGCCAAGCAGATAAAGTTCACTGCGAGCCGTGCCAAGATGGCGATGACCACATGGCGCCGCCTGGCCGTGTGGGCCCGACTGCGCGGCTGCTTGCCGTGCCGGAATGGCTCCTGTCAGCACAGCCCTGGCACCGCGCCGAGAAGGGGCTCGGCCGTCCCCAGCCCCTGCCACAGGAGCTCGGCCGCAGGGCCACTCCCAGCGCTGGGATGGCTCCCCACGCTATGGCCCTGGCACTGCGCCGAGAAGGGGCTCGGCCGTCCCCAGCCCTGGCCGCAGGGACTCAGCTGCAGCACTCGTGGTGCTGGGATGGCACCGCGGCCGCGCTGGCAAGAAAGGCCCCAGCTCCCACCAGGAAGGGGCCCAGCTGGGCCCCTCTCCTTTCCTTCAGAGGCAAGGGAGAAAGAGAGCCAGCCTCCCACGGGTTTTTCCCCTTCTTTATATATGTAATCATATAGGCGTTTCTGGCTTTTCCTATTGGCTTAACAACATGTCTGTTGGCAGAGCCAGCCAGGATTGGTTCTGCCAAGCACAGAAGAAGGTTGTAGCCCTTCTCCATAGAAGGAGTATTTCCAGTGCCTCATTTCTTCTCTTTTCATCAAAAATCAACTCATATAAAACTACCACAATGTAATAGGAATTATCTTCAAAGTTATCTTCTGTGGGCCCTTAAAAGCAGCTCATGGACCACAGGTGCAAACTACAGATCTATAGACCAGAAGTTTGAGGACAGGAAAGGAAAAAATTGTGTGAGATGGCTTAAGAGAAAAAAATAAAAAAATTGTTCCCTCCATCCCGTGTGGTGTGAGACTAAAACAGCGAGCTTAAGCAGCAACAAGGAAGGATTGCAGCACATGACAAAACAGTTTTTTAATAACATAATGATACATGCTGAGAAAAGCTACAGAAAGTCACTATGTTAGATGAAAAGACTGTTAAACTACTTGGTGGGCAGGAGAAAGATTACATTGATGATATTTGCAAGTTGGATATAACAGCTCAAATAATGATATTTAAAGCACTTGGATATACTTTGCCCATAATAAATACTGCTGAATAAATACTGGTTTATTCCTGGAAGGTGACCACATTTCCATAGTGGATTATTTTATTTTACTGCTTTGTGTGGGAATACATCATGAGGAATGTGGCTTGACCACATCAGATATAAAACCCTGGGGATGCTAAGGCTTCTTTGGCCATTGCATGTACTTTGCTTCAGGGGCTGTGCTCCAAAGTAAAAGATACCAGCTGTGTAGCTGCCAGATGAAAAAGTACTGTTTACACCTTGTGTATATTACCATCTCTTAGCTGCCAGAGTTGCCTTCTTGTTTTTCCCTTGTCTATCCATGACATGTTTTTTACCGTGCCTTGCATTTGCAGAATATGGTACCAGCTGCACATTTTGGGGGTGTTCTAGGTCAATGATCATCAGCATTTGCAGGTTAGTGCAGAAGCCATGTAGTGGTGAGCTGGGCTTGATAAAAGGTGTCTGATAACAAAATACCTGTGGATGTAACCAGAACATGCTCAGGATGGGTGTGCACCCACATATAAGCATAATGTACTTTTGTTTTTCCAGCTACAAGAAGAAAGACGCAGATTTGTCTGTGGCCCAGGGTCGCATCAAGGATCTGGAAGTTCTCTTCCATAGAAGTGAAGCAGAACTTAATACTGTGCTGAATGAGAAACACAGTCTGGAAGCAGAGGTGGCTGATCTGCGTGCCCAGCTTGCTAAGGTATGATAGGGAATGCCCTCTTGCTCCAGCACAAGACAGGCTGTGTAGTGTAAATTCTCTTTTTTCTTTGCAGTTAGTTTATAGTCTGAACATCAGTGATCCACCTTCCTTACTGCTGAACCTTTGCCTGCCTGTCTTGGATACAAAACTAAATTGTAAGAAATCTATGTAAAACAACCAAAGTAACATAGTGTTTTAGACATTTTGCTCATCAGAAGCTTTTATTAAAAAATTTCTGATGTTTCTATATTCATGGGATGGCAGGTTATTAAATGTTGTCCTTTGTAAGGTCCTGCATAATTTTACACTTGTGCTGGAGTACCCAGTGGGACCATGCTAGCAAGGAAAAGAAAGTGCAACATATTGTGCTTGAGAAATTAATAATCCTTGGCTCCTGTATCAGAATGTATTGAACTAATCCTAACATTTTCAATCGCTGGTATGCAAACATGTAATCTTGGTTTAAATATCAATTAACATACACACACATGCACACGCACTTGAGGGTTTTTTTTTGGTGGGGCTTTTGTTTATTTATTGTGTTTCTTTTTGGCGGTGGTGATGTGAGTTGGTTTTCTTTAAATCAGTGGCTTGACATTAGATTTGTTATTGTGAATAACTGATCCAAAGACACCAGATGAAGACCATAAAAGGTTTATGGATGGAAGACAGAAATCCAGACAAAACTATCTTTAAAATTCTTTACTAGGCTGAAGATGGTCATGCTGTGGCAAAGAAGCAGTTGGAGAAGGAGACACTCATGCGTGTGGACCTGGAAAATCGGTGCCAGAGCTTGCAAGAGGATCTGGATTTCAGGAAGAATGTATTTGAGGAGGTATTACCAATCTAGTAATCATGCCACTGTCCAAAGTTAATATATCTTTTAATCAAACTGACTATGAGCAACTACTAACTAATCCAGGTAGAGAAAATCAGTATTATTCTTCCTATAAATAAGTTGAGTAATAAAATAAGTAAAGGTTTTACACCTTTTTACATGGTAAATCAGTGGTGGAGTCAGTATGACAGGTGCTGGAGCCAGGTGACAAGAGTACTGTTCCATGGACAGGTGAATTCATGGAGACAGCTGACTGCTGTGGGAAACAGAATGTCTTGTTCCCTCTCTCTGGACCTGGTTGCATGGCCCTGCTCTTTACTTACACCAGCTTTGGTTGCTGGACCTGATTATAACCTGTTTTTATTGACAAGAACAGTATGCAACTGCCTTGCTTATTGCAGAGATAGTTTTCTGCCTGTTAAGTGAATGGTTTGAGTGAAGACCTAACTTTTTGTAATAGTGGGAATTGGGAAAGGGAAGCATGATTTTCTCTTTGTACCAGATGCAAAGTGTTATGTCTGTTCTGTCTCGGGGGGTTCTGCAGGCTCATTCAGTGAGTGGCTGCTGAGCAGTCGCCACATGCTTTTGCCGTTCATCTCACCTACTCAAGGGATGACACTTGGCTCACCATTCACCAAACCATTTCAACCTGATTAACTGCAAAGATACTAAAGTTTTTCTGGTTGAGTTTAATTTTTGACAGCTTAGTGACTGAGTTAAGTTTTACCATAGAATCCAAATGAGTGCTCAGACTGGTTTAAGGGATGGGACAGGGCTATGTGGCTAAGGACAGGGGACAGGGGCTGGAGCAGGGCAAAGAAGCCAAACAGGGAAATCACCCTGAGACGTACTGACCATTGTCTCACTTCCATGCCCTGGAGTGGTTGGATTGGTACACTGACTGCAGTGACAGACCCTTGTTTGGTTATAGGACTTTAAAATAACTTCTCTTCTTGGGAAGAATGTGTTGCTATTGACTGAAGGTGAAGCTAAATGAGACAGCAGAAGCTAATTCTAAAGTTTACTGTGCTCAAGGATGAGTATTCTTTAGCTATCCCTGAAGCTCTTTGATTCTTGTATGCACCACTTCAACACATGAAGCAACAAAGAAATTTATTTCCTTTACATTAGTGAATTGATTTGGTTCACTGAAGGGTTCAAATCTCCTTTAGAATAGAGACATCATGACTGGGAGTGTGGCAAGTGAGGCCTGCTTATTCTCTTGGTGTTGAACTGCTGGATCAGCTCAGCCCTTCACCTGATCCTTTGTAGTCCCCCACAACATTTCTTCAGCTTCTGAGCCGTCATTGCCTACAGTTACTGAGACTGCTGCTTGCTAGTTTTCTTGGTGTAAAAATTAACCACAGTAAGGAATGGTTCTTCCATATCACTTCAGAGCACATTGCTGCCAGTAAAAGGACATGTTTCTGGGGATCTATTTTTAGATGTAGAGCATTTCTGCAAAACAACTAGTAAAGTTGCTGTGAATTTGTGTTAGCCTGCTATGACTCCACTCTACAAAACTGAGCCTTGCTTCACTTGCTATTGTTCCTCATGGCCCTGCTGCTAACTTCAGGCCTCCTCCCAGTACTCAGAACCACTCCTTGGTTGTTTGTCCTGCCCTGAAGGAAGAAATGTTTTTTCTCATACCACATATTCAGACCTGGCTAGGTCTCTGCATGAATAGGTGCATGAGTAAGCCTTACCTTATTAGTTTGCACCCAGTGTTCTTAGGCACAGAAAACTCATCCATTTCTAAAAATGAAAACTTCCTTAGTACAAACTCTGATCATAAAAAATTATGTATTCAGGATTGCTTGGGTTGCTGCTTTATTAATACTCTAATAAAAATCTAATGAGAAGGGGTCATCAAGTATATAGAAAATAGATGAAATCCACATGTGTTTGAGTGAAATTTGAAGATGCAGTTTTTCTCTATAATGGTTTTCTATAATACATAAAATGTTCATAAAAGGTGTTCATCTGATTCCATGTAGATTGCTATAGTAATGTCAGGATGTATATGGAGAAGGATAGAATTTGTAGTGCAGCATATGGAATCTCTTTGCAATGTAAAAATTGATGGTTTTTTCACCTCCCTTCTCTCCATTTTGACTTTTGTAGCCTAAAACAGCTCTTTACGTAGACAGTATGTGGCTATTTTTGAAGCTGCTTTTAAGTTGGATCACTTTTAAGAATTACGTACATCCTGACAAATGAAAACGGTGACTTGAATCTGTGCATGCAGCAATTCCCAGGCTTAAATGCCTGTAGTACTGTAGCTCCATTATACTAAATAGTACTGCAGTAGTTAATCCTCTGAATGTAACTGCTTGTACTGTTTACCTTATTGTGGGAATTTGTCCCTCTTCTTTTGTATGTGTGTAGGAAATAAGGGAAACAAGAAAACGACATGAGCATCGTTTGATTGAGGTGGACACAAGTCGCCAACAGGAGTATGAATCCAAAATGACTCAGGCTCTGGAGGATCTGCGAAATCAACATGATGAACAAGTCAAACTGTATAAGATGGAGCTGGAGCAGACCTATCAGGCTAAGGTAACAATGGCTGTCCACAGCACTGTCAGACTGGAAGCCCAGTCTGTGAGATAAAAGCCACTTCTACCAGCTCTACTGCTCTTAAGGAGACCAGTAACTATAATTTGAGGAAGTTCTGTCCCAATGTTCAAATGCCTTCCCTGGGACTTATGTGCAGGTGCATTTCCAGGGAGGTTATAGAAGTAAGAGCAAGCAATAGTTTTAGCCAAGAGAGGTCAGTTAGTGAGAAAACATGTGGAGCTGTTTACTGGTCTCTGCAGAAGACACAGTGGGAATAGTGGATGTTATGCAGTAGCTGATTAGACAGTGTCTTCTGCTATAAGGGTTCTTTTCTTACATCAGTAAACCCAGTTTTTCTTCACAAATGGAGGGGGTAGGGAAGACTTGCAATATGTGCCATACGTTGTGCATAAGAAGCTGGAGGGAGGATTGGAGAGCTTGGAAATGGGTGTGTCTCAGTATGGGCTTTTGCATGGATGCAGTAAACTTGCAAACTAATATAGACACACTATAAGGGGCTTCTTGTCTAAGGCTGCATTGTCATAAATAGCATGGAGGAAGGTGAATGAGGAGTGATTGTTTATTTTTTTTCAGTAGGAGCAGGGACAGTGAATGTCCAGTGAGAATGTCTAGATTGAGAAGAAACAAAAAAGATTTTTCTTTAATATAGAGCTAAACTAATTGCCCCAAAAATTCATAAACCAGAGACAAATTCCTGTCTGAGGAATCCACTGAGAGACAGTAAGCAGCAAAATATTGTCTCTGACTTAGGAAGTCCCTGAGTGGCAAATAGTCAACAGAGACATAATACCCATGGAATATTTTATTGAATTAGTCTCTCTGAATCCAGGGAACTATTGGACCAGGACATGAATTAGTTAGGCAGCCTTTGCTGTCACCCAGTGTGATTTGCCTTAGGACAAACAAGCAGAGCATGTCGTCAGTTTTTTGGAAACTAAGGTTGCTTGTGTAATGGAAAGGCTAATAGAGTATTTTTTTTAACAGCATAAGCAAATCCTATAGGAACAGATCTGAAATATATTTTCCTTCGGTCCATAGGACGTTTCTTAACATTATGCTGTTCTTATCCTAAACTTACCAGACCATTTAAAAGTTTTTGAAATTAAATAGTTGCTATTTTTTTACCAAAAGGATATTGCAGGATTTTTAACTCAATACAAATGAGCTATGTGAGAAATACTTAAGCATTTAAACTTAGGTAAACTTCAACTTGGGCGTGACACCAACATTAGCATCATTAACTTATTTTAATAAACCCCAAATTTGTCCATAACAAGCTGTATAAAACTTTCTTTTCAGCTGGAGAATGCCAAATTGTCCTCTGACCAAAATGACAAAGCTGCTGGTGCAGCTCGAGAGGAGCTAAAGGAGGCTCGCATGAGAATAGAAGCTCTCAGCTACCAGCTTTCTGGTCTTCAGAAACAGGTAAAGGGACTAAATTGACTTTCATCTCAAACACACAGCTGTTTTGTGTGAATATATTAACATTTCTGACCCTTCATATTTTCTGAATTTTACAAGAGAAATCTTCATTATGTTCATTTGGGAGGGAGAAGGGTTTTAAACTTTGTGAGTGGACCTGCATGGATGCGAGGTGGGCGTTTTCTTGTGCTGTGTGCCCAGGCCAGTGCAGCAGAGGATCGCATTCGGGAACTGGAGGAAATGATGGCTGGTGAGCGGGAGAAGTTTAGGAAGGTGCTGGATGCAAAGGAGAAAGAAATGACAGACATGAGGGACCAGATGCAGCTTCAGCTTACGGAGTACCAAGAACTGCTTGATGTTAAGTTAGCACTGGACATGGAGATCAGTGCTTATCGAAAACTCCTGGAAGGAGAAGAGGAAAGGTACATACAGATTCACTTCCTTTTCTAAGGACTCACAAGTGTCATTTTCATTTCTTGCACTTACTTTTTTACCACTTGAGTAAGAATGCCCAGATTTCCTTTCACTGAAGTTATATTGGCCTCACACCACAATGTGTTGAATGGAACACTTGTTCTCAACCAAACACTGTCCTTATTTTGGGTTTTTATAATGGTCTTGGAGTACAGTGAAATATATCATTCTGTGCCTGATCTTCATACCATCTTTTTACTTAAATGCTTGTACTTCCGTGGTTTTAAGTCATGGGGCCTGGGAATAGTGTGTTTAGCAGTAGCTGTACTGGAGGGAGGGGTTAAGTTATCTGTGTTACTCTCAGTAGCGCTGCTTTCCGTGTCACATGGTCATACTGCCAGTACTTTCCTGAGGGATGGCTAGCCCTCTCCTCCTCATATATGCAGTCCTTTTCACATGTAGAGTGAGGCTGCTGTCAGCCTCAGAGCACATTACAGAGTCTGGTTACATGAGGATATTGTAGCTTTGCCTGTGTTTCTTTGGGTGATTTAATTAAAATGGTTTCTTGGTTGTGTTAAGGTTGAAGCTCTCTCCAAGTCCCTCCTCCCGTGTCACAGTCTCTCGGGCTACCTCCAGCAGCAGCAGCAGCAGCAGCAGCAGCAGCAGCAGCAGCAGCAGCAGCACTTCACTTGTTCGCTCTTCTCGAGGCAAGAGAAAACGTATTGAAGCAGAGGAGCTTTCTGGCAGTGGAACAAGTGGGATTGGCACTGGAAGTATCAGTGGCAGCAGCAGTAGCAGTAGCTTTCAAATGTCCCAGCAAGCTTCAGCTACAGGAAGTATCAGCATAGAAGAGATAGACCTGGATGGCAAATATGTGCAGCTTAAGAACAACTCAGAGAAGGTGAGCATCAGCAGAACACAGAAAAAACAAGGAGGAGCTAAATGGAGATGGTACACAGTCTTTTGCAGCTTGAGTAGGTGCAGCCATATGGAGAGCAGGAGCAGCATCTCAAGGTGCAGCACTCTGCAGGAATTAATGGGGGCTTTGAAGAGTTTAAAATAAGGGTGGGCTAACATGAGTGTAATGTTTGCTGCAGGAAGAGAACACGATTTGTGTCCCACATGTGTAAATGTATGCTGGGACATTGCTCACAGAAACAGCCTAGTGTCTAGCAGAACTTTGTTGTGTGAATTGGTTATTTTTTAAAATTCTGCTGAATGACCTTATGGGATTTACACTTCAGACTCTAACTGGATATAGGCAAATACTTTCAAGGTAGAATGCAAATGTCTAATAACCATATAAATAAATTTCTATTCCAATTATTTTAATCACAAAGAACTAGATTCTGATGCCTGTTTGGTTATTTTGTTCACTCTGAATAACTTTCTGACTTTCTCCATTAGGATCAGTCTTTGGGTAACTGGAGACTGAAAAGACAAATAGGAGATGGAGAAGAAATTGCTTACAAATTTACTCCTAAGTATGTCCTCAGAGCTGGGCAGACTGTTACAGTAAGTTGTATTTACAAGATGTCAACAACATATTCTTCTGTTGATGCCATGGTGATGCCTTAAGTTTCAGCTTTTACATTTTCCAGACCAGTACTGCTTTAGTGTCTAACTCTAAAACTCCATAGACTGTCAGTTATTGTTCTACCTTTTTATTCAGACAAAACAATTTCTCTCTAGGGCTGAAACCCAAGGCCACCTTATTGGAAATTGGAAATCTTGAAGTCTGGTACAGCCTGATTTGGTGTATAACTTTTGGGTTCATAGGTCTTACTTTAGAGGAGCAGGATTTCAGTTAAAAAATGCAAAATAAAAAAATTAATTTCTATGTTAGTACTTCAATATTTAAGACCATTTTTTTGGGCACAGCAAAAGTTGAAGAAAAAGGTATTTTGGGGGATTAATCAAGGACTATTTGTTTCCAAACACCTTTGCCCAGGTTTAGAACCCTAATCCTGCTCAAACTCTTAAAAGAAATGGGAACAGCTCAGAGCATTCATCCAGACTAGTAGACTATAGTTAAGACTAGACATTCTCAGTATTAACTCTAATAGAACAGCTGCTTTTCAGTAATTTTGCATTTTATTTTCAGTCTGCAACAGATGTTCTTTTAGGAAGAAACAAATGTATCTTTTAATCACTTGCAGCTATTTCTACTCAAGTATCAATTGTTCAAATACATATAAAAGATTAAGTTGATACATTGCATGCTACTTTTTGCCTCGGCTCCATACAGTATGGTTATTGAGACAGTGGTAGGAGAAATTTGTTCAGAAAAGAATTTATGACTGCAATGTTAGATTTTTTTAATACCTTACTACAAGTCATAGTGTAGTTAAAAGTAGGGTAAAACTGCCATTGGAATTCAGAAAAGAAACCTAGTATGTAGAGAGAAGTAGGAGAATTAGGAGGATATGTATATTTAAAAGAAAAAATTGGATAAACAGCTAATTACAGATTGTCATTCTCACCAGATCTGGGGTGCAGATGCGGGTGTGTCTCATAGCCCCCCTTCTGTTCTCGTGTGGAAGAATCAAGGCAGCTGGGGCACTGGTGGAAATATCCGCACTTACCTCGTAAACTCGGAAGGAGAGGTAGGCTGTGACCATGGGCTGGGTTATCTCCCAAACTCTTAATTTGAGGGTGGGGTGACGTGACACAATGATGAAATCCTGATTGTAAGATCTCCACTATTGTCTTCTAATATGACAGTTTATAACACTGAAATAATTAACTGCCTGCACATACCTCTGACAGTTTTGGGATATTTCTGAAAACTGTGATCACGATGATTATGCCCATAGATACTTTTTTCCTATTTTAGAAAAATACCCTGCTAGTAGAAAATTTGTTTGGAATTTGAATGTGTACTTTCAGAAGAGACAAAGAAAAGAAGCATTTCTGGCAATTCAAAGTTCCATTATAGAGCCCGTATGGTGTTCTGAGGTGCAATGTAAATATTAATGTGGGAAGATAGTTGTCCTTTCCATGTTAGAAGCATATCATAAGTTCTCATTTGACAGAGGTTCTTGAACATTCTGCATTGTCCTACATCTGCCCACAGTTAATTTTAATAAAACCATCCCTGCAGATGACTTTTGCAAGGGAGACTCGTGCCTTGGCTGTTAATCATAACCATGCCATTATCCCAGCAATCTGATAGCAGTAGGAAAAGGAAACAGACCGCAGTCATATCAGTTTTTGTGCTGCCTTTTTCGCTGGCAGTTTTCTGAAAGAACTTTGTGTGCAGGATGAGGTGGGGGAGGGTAGTTTGTACAAATAGAAAGCTAATACTCTCAATAGTCAAACTGTGTGGTCAAATCAGTATCTGAAAAAATTTCAAATCCATGTCTGTTTTCACTATGGTTACCTTTAGTGTCCCTGCTTAGGGGAGTGTTTGTTAAGGGCAACTTTTTCCACAGCTAGAGATTTTCACCTGTGATTTCTATGGTGCAAGTAGGCAGAAGAATATTTTACTATTTGGAAGTGTTAAAAATAATTTAGTAATAAAGGAAGCTTCCTGTGGTTTTAGAATTCTCTTTAGTGCTTGGCTTGGAAGACCATACAAATAACCAACATATGCAGTTGCTGATATGCATATCAGCATATGCATATGTTGATAACCACCATTTGCAATTGATACTGAATATTTATTAGAAATTAGGAATATTCTTTATGTTGTGTAATCATACTGAGAAAGATTAGTTTCTCACATTAGACTGTGTCTCAGATAGCTCCTACCTGTGTCTGCTGTGAACTTGTGTAAAATGGACTACAGATCACCTGAGACATGTCTGCTTCCTCTTAAATCCCAGGGTAATGAAAGAAAATTCAAGTGGCTGAATTGCATTACGATGCCTTTCAGTGCACAGAAATAGGAATGATGTTGTGGTTTGCAGGATATTACCAGTATTTGCTTGCATAGCAAGTGTTAAATCTAGGCCAAGTTGCTTTAAACTCTCCAAAATAAGGATATTATATTGATGGTATAGCAAAAACTTAACAGATAGATAAAGACTCCTGGCCATCTCCTTATCTGTCATTTTGTGTAGGAAGTTGCAGTGAGAAGTGTTACTAAATCAGTAGTCGTGCGAGAGAATGAAGAGGAAGAAGACGAAACAGAATATGGAGAGGAAGACCTTTTCAACCAGCAGGTAATCAGATGCAGACCAGATATTTAACTTGTGTCTCATTAGTTGGATCAATCAGGCATAAGATTTCAGGTGAGTCCCCCTTTTACTTTGGTCAGCTCTGAGTTTCCTGGTCCTCTCCTTCCAGTGGTTGCTTGCAACATCGCAGTGCACAGAGAGAGGACAGTGTGAGCGATGCTGCCAGGAATTACTGCTGGCATCCATCCTGGTACAGCTCAGGCAGTGGCTGATACCAGCTCAGGGTCTCTGCTTCACATCACACATTTGCAGCATTAGCAAGTAGTGTTCCTCCTGTTCAGTATCTTCTGCTCTGTACAACAGAGCTGGGACATTCTTGCTGAAGCAGAATATTACCAGATAATCATTGAAAACCAGGAATGGGCGATGCTTCTATTGCTGCAAGCTTCAGCTTATTGGTTTATTTTCTGATACAATATACCTTCTACACCTGAAATAAACTTGGGGTTTTTTAATAATACCACCTGTATGTTTTGATAACTTAGTTTAATAACGTGAAATAAGCGAGCAGCAATTGACAGAGCAAAACCAGGAGAAAGATATATAGGTGATACCAGAAAATATTTTAAATTTGAAACTCAAGTGATTTGTTCCTCTGATCAATGGCCATTAGTGGCTCTTTTCACAAAGAACCCATTCTGTGCAGGTTTGCAGGTTGAGTTCTCAAAGCTTTTTTGGTCCCAAGGATTGAGCCAGTGTATTTGTAGTATAAAGCAACTGATTTTTCTTACCCAAGAAAGCAGCTGTACAGCAGAGATCTCTCTCAAATGGAATCAGCATTTGAAATAAAGGAACTTACTGGTCATGAGCTGACGACATCACAATTTTCATTTGTCATCTGTGTCACTGTTGGAAACAAGGAGACTAAACCAGTCAACCAACCCACCACAGGAAACCACAACCAGAGGAGAAGTGTGTCCATCGTGGCAGCAGACCAGGGCTTGTGCTCTACTTCCTCTTATGTAGTGATGTTCCCTTAATGTAACTAAACTACTCAAAAAGTGCTTTTGATAACTGAGATGAAAACCAGAGTCTAGGCTTGCAATCTGAATAGCTGGTAAGAATTGAATTCAACTCTGTCTATCTTATTTTAGGGGGATCCCAGAACAACCTCTAGAGGATGCTCAGTGATGTGAAAAAAGAAGAAAGAAACTATTATTTGCGCTTTCCTCCCCTTCATTTATTTCCTTTTATTTTTGCTATTTTTTCCTTCCAGAGCCACTGAAAACTATTTTTATATGCATCACCTGATTTCTTTGATGTTTACTCCTTGGTACATTTTTATAAAAAAATTCCAAAAAAAAAACTTTACTGAACAAAACTGCCAGAATTTTTAATAGATTTCTTTATTTTTCCCTCTTTGTTGAAACACTATATTGGAATACAGTATTTTTCCCCATACAGAGTTTAAAGTCTTACATAGAAACCTAAAGCAGAAAAGAGATTTTTAGCTAAAATGAGATGAGACTCCTTGAGTGTATGGTAAATCGATAATTACGTATATAACTAGTATAATACCCCGAGAAAAGAAGTTCAATGAAGTGTATTCATCTGCAGGGCCCTGGGAGAGATTGCCAGAGTATTTCCTCCACTGTAGAAATGCTAGTATTTTGCCTGGTATCCTCAGCAATTCCCAGCTTATGGAAATTAGACCCCAGATTCATTCTGCTCCATAATTGCAGTGACACAGAGAAGCTTCATTTTATGCATTTTTGACTCAGGACCTTGCCATCATGTCTTTCTCCAAGGTTTGACAGCCTAGTGGTAAAACATCTGGGTCTGTCACACCTGAGTTCCATATCATCATTTCAGAAGATGGAGAATGGTGGGTTCTGCTTCCTGAATATACACACCATCCTAAGTTGGAAGTGTCAAACCCAGAGTTCAAACCATTTGATTTTTAGGGGATTTTTCCATTGTCACAAGTTAAATCATGGACACAAATTGTTACATTCACTATTTATGATTTAATCTTTTTGACATATACAGCTTTAAAAATACTTGATTAAGATTTTAGAAGTAAAACATATTTATGCTTTTGGCAATGATAAATACTGGGGATTTTCAAGATTATCCCATGTAAATGTTGACTTTTTAAATCAGAGTTAGATACAGCTTTTTCATACTTCTCTTAGGTTCAAAGGGGCATTGTCAGGTATCCTAAGGAGCAATATTTGCAAAATAGCCCAGAAATAGTTTAATGACTTTTAAACAGTTCAAAGGAACTGCCTCTGTTAAGGATGTAAGTGACGCAGTGTTCAAGTGCTTGAGGCAAAGTCTAACAAGGAGTAAAGGGAGAATAATGTTTTTTATAAAAAAATGTGTTGTATGAGTAGCAGGTGATTTTTATTGTAATAGGATGCATTTTAATCTGGCAGTGTCCATTTAGCTTAAGGTTGCTGCTGCTGCATTTCTCTGGAGATAACTCTTAAGTCCCATAAGGGTTAGTGTTCATCTTTAAGCATGAGGAAAAATACTTGACTGCTCCAAAGAATGCAGATGTTTTTTCATCTACTTACTAGTTTGGATACAAAATTTGGATACCATTTGATTCCAGCATAGAATCCTGGTTTTACCTGCACTCTTGAACTCTGATCTTGTCATTCAAATTGTTAAGACTCATCAGACAAGTGACAAGGTTTGGATGTTTTCGGTGGCTTTTGGACATTAAGTTCTCTGAACAGTATAGTGACTGACAGATATAACCTCGAAAGTCGGTTTAGTGGCTCTGACTGATGGCTTTGTTATGCAAGCAGGGTGGGAACAAAAGGGGCTTTAAGCTTCAGGATTTATTTTGCCAATTAAAAATAAATCAAAGATGCTACTTTTCTCTGTTTCAGTGAGATGACTGAGTTGCTGAAGTTAAGCTAATAGACATTTAGAATTATGTTTTAATCCATTATCAGAAGACCCATTACAAAAAAACAGGGTGAAGATTTGGCTGTTTGGGCTAATGAGATAACTGCATTGATGTACTTGGCCATCTTTCTAATGTAATTTTCCCACTCTGCTTGAGTAGAAGGTTAAATATGTAGTAAATCATGTCTCTCTCTCTCTGTAAGATGTATCTAGTGAAATTATGTTTCTCAGACATACTGTTAAAATTACCTTTTCTAAATTTGTTGTTATGCAAATGAATGCAATCAATGTAAAGTTATTTTTGCAACACCTTCCAACCACTGGACAGCATTTCCCTTTCTGACCCACAGCTTCTATAATACACTGACATAGCGTTTGAGGGCTTTTTGCTTTTTCCCTAAAGATCTGTATTTATTTTTTTTTACATGGGCCAGTTTTCAGACTGCTTATTCCTTTAAGATTGTTTTGTAAATTTAAGATTATTTTGTGATCTTAAATACTAAAGCAATGAATGTGTAGTTAATTTGCATTTTTTTTCTGTGGTTTTTGGTTTGTTTGTTTCCTGTGAAGAATGGCCTCAGAAAGGCAGCTCAAATGAAGAAAAACCTCTTGCTACCTGAGCCATAGTTTTCTTAACAGCTACTGTATGAGGAATGTGTCTTCTTTAAGCCTTAAGAACTGGTGCTTGCAGATGTCTTGTGATGAGCACTGTGCCCTTGAGTAGCAGTCTACAGAATTTTTCCTTAGATTTGGAACTGTGTCCTTTAACTTTGGTAACAGTTTATTTGATTCTTCAGCACCATGTTTAGGGCAAATAAACCTGTGACTGACATTGTGGGAAAAGCCACCAGTCTGAATGTGGAAGATTGTTACCACAGTGCTTCAGTGCTTTTTAATAGGCTACTGCAAATATGATAAGTAAGTCCTGGCTGTAAATTACAAGACACAGAAGAACTACTGTATTCCATGTACTTTCTTTTTTGTGTCACCTTCTTCAGCCACCATCCCAGCCTCTTGCTTTTGATGCTGAGCTTCAGTCTAAAAATGCTGTCCCAGCCAGACTGGCAGGCTGTTTTGTGGCTTTACTAAACCAAAAAGCATTGGGGGTTTTTTTCCTGTCTTTCAAGGATTTCTTTACATTTTCAGTATATTTAAAGCTTTTTGTCCAAATAATATGCAGTGTCCCCTTGCCCCCTTTTTCTCTTTGATCCTGTATATGAACCAGTCTTGATGAATTTAAAGTGTGGACAGCAGTTCTACTCCAGCTGTCATAAAGCTCGAAGGAGAAACAGATTTGACTTGTCTGGAGAAAAATTATTTTAAGGTATCTCTGATAAGGGAAATGAAGCTTTTATCAGAGTAGTTACTTGAGCTTAACTATCCATATGGATGTTCTTATTCCAGAAATATAACCTTATTCTGGATGAAAGAGTAAATAGTTTTTCCTATGTGTAGACCATAACAGAATATCATATAAAATACAATAAATGCATCCTGCCTCCTCCTAAGTTCATGCCACGTGAAAATGCTTGTCTCAGAACAAGTCCATCCATCTGCAGACCTGGCAGGAATCTGATGTCTTTTCAAGTGACTTGTGGCCTCAGAGTCCCTGGCATTTCATGCCACTTTTTTTCTCCCTTACTTCTGCATTTGTTCCTTTAACTGTTGCATTGCAGTGACACACTCCAAGGAGTGGAGTGGAGTGGAGTGGCTGGGGTTCCCTTGTTCCTGCACATCCATGTTTCCTGTGATTCCTTTGCTGCCACACAGCTGTATTTCCTGTTTCCCTTGCTGCTTCACAGCTCTATTTCCCTTCTATTTTTCTTCAAGCAGGTCTCTCTATGCCTGCACGGGGCTCCAGCTTGACTCTGACAGAACCCATCGTTCACACTGACATGTTGCTCACTTTTCTTCAGCTCCGTGTTGCCATTAGATGGGCAGTTGGCTGCATAGCCCGTGTTTATAGCAGGAACCAAAGTCTCAGGAGGAATATAAACATCTGCTTCCTGTGATGTAAAAGCCAGCTGAGCGTGTGTGCAGGCTGGCAGTAGTGTGGGAATTGTACTGCAGTGTGAAGCAGACTGTACTGTGAAAGGAGATCATATGTATGCTGTCTGTCCTCGAGCAATGGGACACTTCCTGTTCAGGGATCTTACTGTGGGTTTTTTTCTTTCTTAATGCTCATCCTGTGTAAAGGCCCTTTAACCGCAGCCTGAACAGAGGTTGCAGGTTAGAAGACATCTGCAAAAATCCTCTCTACACCCCAGGACCTTGGAGAATCTGTTACTTTTATGCACATCAGAAAGGTTTTGATGCTGTAGGAAAACATGCATGCTGTATGTTCTAGATCTCATGCAGTCATTTCTCTCATGTCTTCACTGTTAAACCATTCCCTCTCTTCTTTCTGTATCTTCTTTTGAAAGTCTTATCTCTAAACAAAGGCATATCCATATTTGATCCTGATTTTATTGACACTGTTGGGTCTGTGAGCAAAGCCGTGTGAACCAGTGAACGGAAGGTGAGATAGTGATTGCATTTTTCAAAGCACTGTTTTAGCTGAACGTCAGGACAAATTATATTGGAGAGATTTTCTCATTTGAAATCGCCTGGGAAACAGAATTTTTCTTTGCCCTTCAATATGCTTAGCTTTAAACCAGTTTAAAATTATTTAAAGGTGTTTGTTTTTTTATACAAGAGCATATTTACATGCAGTTATTATTTGTAAACATAATGCCTTTCTTGAAATGCTAAGGTCTAGAGTGGAAAAGATGCTCAATATTCAAAGCCTCCATTCAGAATAGCACAAGCAGTGAATTGACTTGGAGAAAATAGATGTGGTTTATTGAACTTCCAGATTTTCTAGTTCGCTATTACTGAAGTGACAAGTCCATCTTGGTAAGGCAGATGTTACTGTATATTCAGCTACCCAAATCATTACACTAAAATTACAAGAAATAATCTATTTTGAGCAAGTTTAAGCCAAAATGCTTTCCATTTGGGCAGAAAATAGTTGATCTCTTATTTTCATAGCAGTGATGCCTTGTGACTTGAATTGTGATTTTTATTTTTCTTTTTTTTTTTAACAAAATTTTGATTTAGGTAGCTTTGGCTTGAGGTCACTGCAGTAACCACCTCCAGTCAGCTGCTGCAGATGAATTTTTGGAAGGTACAAATTTTTTAAATATTAAATTATGGAAAAGGTTGTTAACAGAAACACAAAGACAAAATTATGAAAATGTTCACTTGAAACTTAGAAAAACTACATCATGACCTAGACTTTATCATTTCAAAGTGGTTTGTTTTTTTCTTTTTAGAATATGCATGCCACGTCTTGTCTTTTTCAATGATTTGTAATATACATTTTATGACTGGAAACTTTTTGTACAACACACTCGAATAAATGTTTTGCATTTTATTGGTTTTCTTCTATTAACCAACACACAGGTCATGTGGGCTGTTCGAAATGATTCATCTAAGGAGGCCTTCAAGTGTGGAGAGAGGACACACAGGTGTCTGTGCTCCTAACAGTGATCAGCTAAATCAGAGTGTGTCCTAACAGGGACTGCAGGGTGTCTCCCAAGGGCGACCATGGGATGGGCTCCAGAGGCAAACAAACACCTTCCCTAAACGTGGAACGTGCTATTCTCTCTGATCGGTACCAGCAAAAGCAGGGGGAAGAATCTCAGGAGCTGGAGCAGATAAACCTTCCCTTGCTTTCTCATCGCTCATGCACTGAAGGGGTTTTTTGATTTAACCTACTTGGTGCTAAATAGGAATGAGAGCAGATACCGATCCCCAGCAGGGATGGATTCTGAGGGATGGACAGAAACATTGCCACAAGCTGACATATTTGCCAGCCTGGCTCAGCTTCCAGCCCACTTTCCAGTCCGTACTCATTTAAAAATTGTACCTTAGGCAGCTGTCCCATCACTTAGCAGTAACTGATGATGCTTCTGCGAGGTGGTAGGAATGGCTTCTGTCGAAGTGGGCAGATCCAGAGACGGGATGATATGGTTTGCAATACTCTGAGTGTGGGCTTGGGTTCATGAAGGTGAGCACAGTTCTGGCTTTAGCTCTGCTGTCATACCCAGTCCCCGCCTCTCGTGCCATCTCCTACCTTCACATCACATCTCACCCATGAAAAAGAGCTCCGTAGCGTTGTCCTCTCCCATTTGCTTCTACCTCGTCCCACAGCATTCTTACTTGATGGAGCTAAGTATAATGCTGTTGAGGCAGACTTTAAGGGCATGGGCCTCTCACCCGAATCACGTAAGGCAGAGGAAAGCCTGGAAGAACGGAAGGATAAATTCCAGAGAGATCCCACAGGGAAGTTTCTCTCTGCGGGGATCCCAGCAGAGCTGGTGTTTCACTACGGGGTGCAGCTGGGCAGCGTCTGTGTCTCCGGTGATTCCGGTTTAAAGCCCCTTCCCGTTGCCTCAGTTCGCGGGGCTGCGCTGCGCTCTGGTACTCTTAAGGCCGCTGTCTGACTCGGGCCCGGCTCGGCCCCGGGGAGTCCCTTGGGAGCTAGCTCAGGGCCGCCTCCTCCGCGGCCGGCGGTGACACCAGTGCTCGGGGACAGGGGCCGCGAGCGGCGGCGGGACGAGCATCCCTGGGCTGGAGACGGCGTGGCTCGGCTTCACCGAGGCGGCCCCGGCGGCCCGCGGAGCCGCCCGGCACGGAGGCG